>CAWUFW010017837.1:0-246236 GCA_963921515.1 Calotriton arnoldi
CCCTTCCAAGCTCATGACGAGCTCAGCTCGTCATGCTGCGCAGTGCTCGTGTGCGCATGACGAGCTGAGCTCGTCATGAACCCGCCCGCTTAATGAAACGCCCCGCACAGGGCGAAAATCGGCCGCGCATGCAAGGGGTTAACAGACACTTTGGAAAAATTGCTGCTTTGCATTTGACTAGGCCCAACACTCTCAGTAGTTGCTGAATAGTGAAGTTGCAGCACAAAAGTGAGGTTTAATACTTGTTGGTAGAAGGAATAGTGATCACCTTAGTTCATATTGGTCTATGGAAATGTACACTTCAAATACACCACATAAATGTAGGTGTGTCTATGAAATGTAAAGTGCAGTCTGTCAAGTTTGAGGGACTTTGTGGTCTTATGACTTAAGTATGTGTCTGCTTGCTCATGTATTCTCACATGTTGTATACCTATAAAGATGGTAGAGGTATAAATCACTGGTATACATTTATTTGTATGTTTCTTTTATATATCGTGCCAGTAGGAAAAGGTAAAGACACATTTATGCATGGTTTTAGGAGTATAGTGAGACTTTTAACAGACACTTTGAAAAAATTGCTGCTTTGCACTTGGCTAGGCCCAACACTCTCAGTAGTTGCTGAATGGTGAAGTTGCAGCTCTAAAGTGAGGTTTAAGACTTGTTGGTAGAAGGATTAGTGATCAGGTTACTTCATATTGGTCTATGGAAATGTACACTTCAAATACACCACATATTTTTTGGTGTGTCTATGAAATGTAAAGTGCAGCCTGTCAAGTTTAAGGGACTGTGTGGCCTTATGACTCAAGTATGTGTCTGCTTGCTCATCGATTCTCACATGTGTTATACCTATAAAGATGGTAGAGGTATAAATCACTGGTATACATTTATTTGTATGTTTCTTTTATATATCGTGCCAGTATGAAAAGGTACAGACACATTTGTGCATGGTTTTAGGAGCATAGTGAGACTTTTAACAGACACTTAGAAAAATTGCTGCTTTGCATTTGGCTAGGCCCAACACTCTCAGTAGTTGCTGAATGGTGAAGTTGCAGCTAGAAAGTGAGGTTTAAGACTTGTTGGTAGAAGGATTTGTGATCAGGTTAGCTCATATTGGTCTATGGAAATGTACACTTCAAATACACCACATATTTTTAGGTGTGTCTATGAAATGTAAAGTGCAGTCTGTCAAGTTTAAGGGACTTTGTGGACTTATGACTCCAGTGTGTGTCTGCTTGCTCATGTATTCTCACATGTGTTATACCTATAAAGATGGTAGAGGTATAAAACACTGGTATACATGTATTTGTATGTTTCTTTTATATATTGCCAGTAGGAAAAGGTACAGACACATACACAAGTTTAAGGGACTTTGTGGTCTTATGACTCAAGTATGTGTCTGCTTGCTCATGTATTCTGACATGTGTTGTACCTATAAAGATGGTAGAAGTATAAAAGACTGGTATACATGTATTTGTATGTTTCGTTTATATATCATGCCAGTAGGAAAAGGTACAGACACATTTATGCAGGGTTTTAAGAGTGTAGTGAGACATTTAACAGGCACTTTGAAAAAATTGCTGCTTTGCATTTGGCTAGGCCAACACTCTCAGTAGTTGCTGAATCGTGAAGTTGCAGTGCAAAAGTGAGGTTTAAGACTTGCTGGTAGAAGGATTAGTGATCAGCTTAGCTCGTATTGGTCTATGGAAATGTACACTACAAATACACAACATATTTGTAGGTGTGTCTGTGAAATGTAAAGTGCATTCTGTCAAGTTTAAGGGGCTTTGTGGTATTATGACTCAAGTATTTGTCTGCTTTCTCATGTTATTCTCACATGTGTTATACCTATAAAGATGGTAGAGGTATAAAACACTGGTATACATGTATTTGTATGTTTTCTTTATATATCATGCCAGTAGGAAAAGGTACAGACACATTTATGTATTGTTTTAGGAGTATAGTGAGACTTTTAACAGACACTGAAAAAATTGCTGCTTTACATTTGACTAGGCCCAACACTCTCAGTAGTTGCTGAATAGTGAAGTTGCACCACAAAAGTGAGGTTTAAGACTTGTTGGTAGAAGGATTAGTGATCAGCGTAGCTCGTATTGGTCTATGGAAATGTACACTTCAAATACACCACATATTTTTAGGTGTGTCTATGAAATGTAAAGTGCAGTCTGTCAAGTTTAAGGGACTTTGTGGTCTTATGACTCAAGTATGTGTCTGCTTGCTCATGTATTCTCACATGTGTTATACCTATAAAGATGGTAGAGGTATAAAACACTGGTATACATGTATTTGTATGTTTCTTTCATATCATGCCAGTAGGAAAAGGTACAGACACATGCATGCATGGTTTTAGTAGTATGATGAGAGCTTTAACAAACACTTTGAAAAAATTGCTGCTTTGAATTTGGCTAGGCCCAACACTCTCAGTAGTTGCTGAATAGTGAAGTTGCAGCAGAAAAGTGAGGTTTAAGACTTGTTGATAGAAGGATTAGTGATTAGTGTAGGAGAGTAGGATCTGCTTCACATGGGTACCCCCACTTTTTGCTGATGCTTCACTGGTTTTCGACATTAGTCTGGCTGGGGCCCTGCTATTCAGAACCCCAGCCTAGCTGTTTCCTCTTTTAAAGGGTCTCCATGTGCCTTAGGCACATCACTGATTGGGATCTGGAGTGCCCTTGTAAGTCCCTAGTATATGGTATACTATGTACCAAGGGCATAGGTACCTCAGAGGCCTGCCAGGGGCTGCAGCATGTATTATGCCACCCCTGGAAGGCCATCCAAACTGACACCACAGGTCTGCTACTGCAGCCTGGGTAAGGTGGTGCATGCACCCCTTACTGTGGTATAGGTTACCTATATCACTAAAAGCATACACACATATAAACCTATAAGTCACTCCTAAGGCAGGCCTTATCAATCCTAAAGGCAGAGTGCATGGTTCCTATGTGAGAGGGTGCCCCTGCATGAGCAGGGCCCCTCTGCAGCGTTCGGAGACCATCTCTGATGCTGTTTGTAGTGCAGCCTGACCATATACTCTTAAACGCATTATATCCTCGCGGTAAAATGCTAACTATGGAATGGCTGCACCTAAACATGTCGTGTTTGGTGTCAAACATCTTGGAATACTACCCCCCGCCAATCCTGGCGGCGGGGGTAGCATTCCACCCTTCTAGAGGGAAAGGCATGTTAACTCTGACGAGTCCGGTAACTTCTTTCCAGAGCCCTGGCATCACAAAATGGATGCTGCTGCCACAGACACGAGTCTGGCCTCCTGCTGCTGGACGAAACTCCGGCAGGGGAGGCCTGGACAATAGGTTTCCTGTCCCAGGGAGGTGTGACCACCTCCCCAGACAGGACAATGTGTATTGGGGCTGGGCGGGAGCACTTTCGGGTGCTTTGAAGTCCTGCACTGGGGGCACATTTGGTGTCCCTGTGCATACCCCAGTTCAAACCGGATCAGGGGCTTGCAGCCCCTGCTTTGGCGCGAACTGGACAAAGGGAAAGGGGTGTAGCCACCCCTCTGCCCTGACCCACCCATAGGTGGGGCCACAGAGTAGTCCATCCCCTATTTTTAGAATAAAGGTAGGAACCCAGTCCTTAGGACTTTAGATTATACCTGGATGAAACTCTGAAACTGAATCCTGGACCTTCGATGCTCTACTCACGATTAGAGGACTGAAGAATCTCCCTTGGGGTCAAGGAGTGACTCCCCTGCTTGGCAGGCACCAAAGAAGCATCTGTCCGGTTCACATCACTGAAGCTCCCGTCGGACGCCGAAGTCATCGCATCACCAGAGGTGGATTCTCAGACTTCCCCGAGGCTACCCTGAGTCCCCAGCAAAGCTGAGGCCCGTGGCTATCGTGGGTGACTTGAGACTGTGACCCCTGGACACCGAGCACACTTGCAAGTGCACCATCTTCTGGGTCTCCCAAGAAGTCGTGCTTTGGGCTCCGAGTAGCCCTAGCCTCCAGCACCACCTGCACCGAAGATCACTGGCCCCCACTCCACGAGTGTCCTGTAAGCCAGCTCCACGTGCGGCGTCATGAGGCTCCTTCGCGGTTGCTAGCCCGTTGGCTAGTAGCCCTTAACGAAGGCCAATCTTTTCTTTACTTGGCAGTCTGGTTGCTCCAGGCCTGCCCTCACTTACCCTCGCTGGGTGAGTTCCACAGACCTTGCTGGTCTGCACCATCGACGATCTACATCTTACTCGAGACTTGCCGTTGCCAAGGCTTGTTGGGTCCAATCCGGTCGCCGACACCTCAGCACTCGACAGACATCAAGCAACAGCCCAAATCCTGCTCCTGGTCACCGACAACGCCTCCCGGACCTCGTGGCTGAAGAGTCAAGATGACTGTCAACGAACCTGAAGCACTCGACATCGGTGGGCATCTGTCCATCGCCTCCCTGGTCACTGGCTAGTGACCCAGACTCTGTCCCCTCTGCTTTCAGGTTCACCAGAACTCCGATCCACTCTTGGATCCACCCGGACACTTTTCTCCTGGTCGCCAGCAGCACTTTGCAGCAGATCGCCATACGAAACGACGACGAAACCCGACCCCGAAAGGCACCTATGCACCCGGCTTCCCTGGGTGAGGTAACACGAGTACTCCGGTGCTCCCGTGGGTAGAGACTCTTCAAAGTCCTAGATCTCAAAGGGTTTTGTACTAGTCCTCTTTAAAGTGTCCCTTTCCTCTATTTTCCCGATCCCGACTTTCTCCATAGAAGTTAACGGCGTATCGCGGTTGTGTATTTACACTGCACGCGTCTCCCGTGGGTCCCCTGTGTCACTACCTTGGGTGGTTCCTTGTGGTCCAAGCACTTCTAGAGGCTCTAGGCCTAGTGTCTAGTTCAGTCGTGGTTCGCATACCACTTTATTGGTATATGGTTTGGTACGCCCCTGGGGCCCAAACGTGTATTTGTGCTATTACTGTGATTTAAGATCTTATAACCTATGTACTTCGAACTCTAGCCTCATAAAGAGACTAGAGGGGTGTGTTTAGTAATAAATACATATATTTTGAATATATACCTGGTGTGGTGCTCTTTCATTTGGTCACTCAAGAGATTATAGACTGGTAAAACAAGCTGCTTTACATTCCTTCAAGACTTAGCCTGAAGGCTGCTCTCCACAGCTACCACTAGGATAGCTTTCAATAAGGTTGTCTTTGACCTACCTACCATAAGAGTCGATTTGGACTGGTGCAAGGTGCCCATTATAATTAGTGGACAGCATATGCCAGGCCAACTTCTCACATTGGTGTGCAGCGTGTGGGATTCCAGCTTACTATTGTTTTACCAGATAATCTCAATTGAATTGATCAACTGAAAACCACTAAAGGTACCTAAGGTACATATAATTTAAGCTTAGAATAACAGTAAGTTCTACTGAACTTAGAGTTGTGTGTTAAGGGATAGCACAACCCTTTCTACAACTCAAGAGAGTTTAGTAGGCCACACTAGAGTAGGTAGTGCATACACCACACCACACTAGTAATGTCTTTAAAAGCAGGATCCAAAGATGCCTTGCAGGAAGCCATTGAGCTTCCACCCTCCAAGTATGACACACTCCCATTCTTGGAATTGAGAGCTTTGTGTAACGTGAGGAAATTAAGGACAGGCCAAAGTCCCACCACCCAACACCTCCAGGAGTTGTTGGTGGCTTATGATCTTAGTAAGTCCTCAGAGACTGAAGGGGTAGGAGCAGAGGGTGGGCCAGCAGATGAGGAAGGGGCCAGGGGTACCACTACCCCCAGCCCCCTCTGAAACTGACCAGGAGGGTGACAATGACCCTGACCTGGAGAACCCAATCCCTTCTGGGGAAGATGAAGATGAGGATCTGGAGAACCACACCTTTGTCCCCCCAGGAAGGATTATGAGTGTGCTCAGAAAGTCTAGGTCTCCTTCTCAGGAGTCTAACCACTCTGGCACCTCAATAGGGAGCTCTGTTTCGTCTCACAGGAGGGAATCCTCTCATGAGAGAAGAAAGAGACTGGTCCAGTATGAGGAAACTCAACTAGAGATCAGGAAGAAGCAATTGGCTTTAGATAGAGAATCCCTAGATCTCCTTAGAGAGAGAAGAAAGTTGGGACTAGAGTCCCATGGTGGCAGCCATGTCCCTAGAGATAGGGAAAGGTCCTATGACCATAGGAACCTGAGCAAGATTGTCCCTCCCTACCAGAGTGGGGATGATATCCACAAATGGATAACTGCTTTAGAGAGGGCCTGTAAAGTACAGAAGGTCCCTCAGGAGCAGTGGGCAGCAATCTTGTGGCTCTCCTTTGCTGACAAAGGTAGAGACAAGCTCCTCACTGTTAGAGAGGAGGATGCTGACAATTACAAGGTCTTGAAGAGTGCTCTTATTGATGGGTTTGGCCTAACCACTGAACAGTACAGGTTGAAGTTCAGAGACACCCAAAAGCACAGACTCAAGACTGGGTAGACTATGTGGATTGTTCTGCCAAGGCTCTGGAAGGCTGGTTGATGGGCAGTAAGGTGTGTGACTTCTCAGGATTGTATAATCTGATAATGAGGGAGCAGATTCTTAATAACTGTCAAAATCAGCTGTTGCATCAATACCTGGTTGACTCTGATCTGACCTCTCCCCAAGAATTGGGAAAGAAGGCAGACAAATGGGTCAGAACCAGGGTGAAGCAGAAGGTACAGAACCAAGGTGGGGAAACCAAGAAGCAAGATGCTAAGAACTCTGACAAGGGTGGGGAGAAGGGTAAAGATCAAAAGTCTTCATCAGGCCCCCAAAAATCTTCTTCTGGTGGGGATTCCCAGTCTACCAAGGGTAAAGGCCAAAGAAAACCATGGTGCAAGGTCTGTAAGCAAAAGACCCACTGGACCAGTGATTGCACCAAGTCCAAAGACTCCAGTCCAGCACCCACCAATGCCCCTAAGGCACCTGTTCCCCCTAGTACAGTTGGTGGAAGTGCTCCAGCAAAGGGTTTAGTAGGGTTCACCCTGGGAACTGAGTTGGGCTCTGACCTAGTTAGAGAACTGACTCAGGCTGTGTTAGTCTGTGATGGAGGCATGGATGTGCCCTCCTCTATGAGTCCCAGTAATCTGGGCAAGTACAGACAACAGCCTTTAATCAATGGGCGAGAGGCTTTGGCATTTAGGGACACAGGGGCAAGTGTCACAATGGTGACACAAGACCTTGTGCTACCTGGGCAAGTTATGCTTGGTGAGATGTACCAAGTGACCAATGCTAGCAATGTCAGAACAGACCATACTCTGGCAGTTGTTAACTTCTCCTGGGGAGGGGTAACTGGCCTTAAGAAGGTTGTGGTAAGTGCAAACCTACCAGTCGAATGCTTGCTTGGCAATGACTTAGAGACTTCTGCTTGGGCAGAAGTGGAGCTCAGGACCCATGCAGAAATGCTGGGGATCCCTGCAGATGTGTTTGTTGTGACCAGGTCACAAGCCAAAATGTCTAGCACTGAACAGGCCTTGGATTCTGGAAGAATGGACCAAGTGCCTTCCAAGAGGAGGAGTAGTAGGGTTAAGGCAGTGCCTTCCCCCTTGGCTCAGGAGGAAGATCAGTCCCTTGAGGGGGATGATCTCAGCCCTGAAGAAGGAACTGTCCCAGAGGAACTTGAACCTGACCAGGTTGAGTTCTTGGGGACAGGGGGACCTTCTAGGGCAGATCTGAGCCAGGAGCAGCAGAGCTGCCCCTCCCTTGAACCCCTCAGACAGCAAGCTGCTGCTGAGGCTGCTGGGAAAGCTAGTGGTCCCCATACAGTGTATTGGGATGATGGACTCCTGTACTCAGAGAGTAGAGACCCCAAGCCTGGTGCTACCAGGAGGTTGGTAATACCTTTGAAGTTCAGGGGCTTCCTATTGAGCCTAGCCCATGATATTCCCTTAGCAGGACACCTGGGCCAGAACAAGACTTGGGACAGAATTGTCCCTCACTTTCACTGGCCCCACATGTCTGAAGACAGTAAGGAGTTTTGTCGCTCCTGTGTAACCTGCCAAGCCAGTGGCAAAGCAGGTGGCACTACAAAGGCCCCCCTGATACCACTACCTGTGGTGGGGGTGCCCTTTGAAAGGGTAGGGATTGACATTGTTGGTCCCATGGATCCCCAAACAGCCTCTGGGCACAGGTTTATCCTGGTGGTAGTGGATCATGCCACCAGGTACCCAGAAGCTATACCCCTTAGGACCACTACAGCACCTGTGGTGGCAAGGGCCCTCCTGGGAATCTTCTCAAGAGTGGGCTTTCCTAAGGAGGTAGTATCAGACAGGGGTGCTAACTTCATGTCTGGGTACTTAAAAGCAATGTGGAAGGAGTGTGGAGTTACTTATAAGTTCACCACACCCTATCACCCACAATGCAATGGTTTAGTTGAGAGATTCAACAAAACCTTGAAGGGCATGATTAAAGGGCTCCCAGAAAAGCTTAGGCGTAGATGGGACATACTCTTGTCCTGCCTTTTATTCGCATATAGGGAGGTGCCTCAGAAGGGGGTTGGTTACAGCCCTTTTGAACTTCTGTTTGGCCACCCTGTGAGGGGTCCACTGTGCTTGGTGAAGGAAGGATGGGAGTTACCTCTCAAGCCCCCAAAGCAAGATATAGTGGACTATGTACTTGGTCTCCGCTCCAGGATGGCTGAGTACATGAAAAAGGCAACCAAAAACCTTGAGGCTAGCCAGGAACTTCAGAAGGCCTGGCATGACCAAAAGGCTGTTCTGACTGTTTACCAGCCAGGACAGAAGGTGTGGGTGTTGGAGCCAGTGGCCCCAGCAGCTCTCCAAGATAAATGGAGTGGACCCCACACTATTGTTGAGTAGAAGGGTGAGGTCACTTACTTAGTGGACCTGGGAACACCCAGGAGTCCCCAAAGGGTTCTCCATGTCAACAGACTAAAGCCATATGTGGACAGGGCAGACATGGGCTTGCTCATGGCTACTGATGAAGGGCAGGAGGAAGAGAGTGACCCACTCCCTGACCTGCTCTCACAGAACCCTGACGATGGGTCAGTTGATGGTGTAGCCTTGGCAGGCAGCCTCACTACCCAGCAACAAACTGATTGCAGGCAAGTCCTCAATCAGTTTAGACATATGTTTTCACTGACACCCAGTCAGACCACCTGGTGCACTCATGAAGTGGACACTGGGGACAGTCTGCCTATTAAAAACAAGATTTATAGGCAACCTGACCATGTCAGGGACTGTATCAGGACTGAAGTCCAGAAAATGTTGGAATTGGGAGTAATTGAGCCCTCAGATAGCCCTTGGTCTAGTCCAGTAGTCCTAGTACCTAAACCTCACACCAGTGGTGGGAAAAGAGAGATGAGGTTTTGTGTAGACTACAGGGGTCTCAATGCAGTCACTAGGACTGATGCCCATCCAATACCCAGGGCAGATGAGCTCATAGATACTTTGGCCTCTGCCAAATATCTCAGCACATTTGACCTAACAGCTGGCTACTGGCAGATCAGACTAGCTGATACTGCAAAGCCCAAAACAGCATTTTCAACCCCTAGTGGGCATTATCAATTTGTGGTAATGCCCTTTGGTCTGAAAAATGCACCTGCCACTTTCCAGAGGTTGGTGAACACAGTTCTCACAGGACTGGAAGCCTATAGTGCAGCTTATCTAGATGATATTGCTGTCTTTAGCTCCACCTGGGAGGATCACCTGGTCCACCTCAGGAATGTTTTACAGGCCCTGCAAAAGGCAGGCCTGACTATCAAGGCCACTAAGTGCCAGATAGGGCAGAGTCAGGTTGTGTACCTGGGCCACCTTGTGGGTGGAGGCCAGGTTCAACCTTTGCAGAGCAAGATCCAGACCATCATGGACTGGACTGCTCCCACTACCCAGACTCAGGTGAGAGCCTTCTTAGGCCTGACTGGGTACTATAGGAGATTTGTCAAGGGGTATGGATCAATAGTGACACCCTTGAATGACTTAACTTCTAAGAAAATGCCCAAAAGGTTCAGTGGACAGCTAGCTGTCAAAAGGCATTTGATGACCTCAAGCAGGCCATGTGCACTGCTCCAATTCTGCAGAGTCCTGATTACTCCAAAAAGTTCATTGTCCAAACAGATGCATCTGAGTTGGGGGTAGGGGCTGTACTGTCACAATTGAATGAAGAAGGTCAGGATCAGCCAGTAGCTTTTATTAGCAGAAGGCTGACCCCTAGAGAGAAACGTTGGTCAGCCATAGAGAGGGAGGCCTTTGCTGTGGTCTGGGCTCTGAAGAAGTTGAGGCCATACTTGTTTGGTACACACTTCCTGGTTCAGACAGACCATAAGCCCCTCTTATGGCTAAAACAAATGAAGGGTGAAAACCCCAAACTGCTTAGGTGGTCCATTTCCCTACAGGGGATGGACTTTACAGTGGAACATAGGCCTGGGAGTAACCATGCGAATGCAGATGGACTCTCTAGGTATTTCCACTTAGAACATGAAGACTTAACTGGGCAAGGTTAGTTTAATGTCCCTACGTTTGGGGGGTTGTGTAGGAGAGTAGGATCTGCTTCACATGGGTACCCCCACTTTTTGCTGATGCTTCACTGGTTTTCGACATTAGTCTGGCTGGGGCCCTGCTATTCAGAACCCCAGCCTAGCTGTTTCCTCTTTTAAAGGGTCTCCATGTGCCTTAGGCACATCACTGATTGGGATCTGGAGTGCCCTTGTAAGTCCCTAGTATATGGTATACTATGTACCAAGGGCATAGGTACCTCAGAGGACCTGCCAGGGGCTGCAGCATGTATTATGCCACCCCTGGAAGGCCATCCAAACTGACACCACAGGTCTGCTACTGCAGCCTGGGTAAGGTGGTGCATGCACCCCTTACTGTGGTATAGGTTACCTATATCACTAAAAGCATACACACATATAAACCTATAAGTCACTCCTAAGGCAGGCCTTATCAATCCTAAAGGCAGAGTGCATGGTTCCTATGTGAGAGGGTGCCCCTGCATGAGCAGGGCCCCTCTGCAGCGTTCGGAGACCATCTCTGATGCTGTTTGTAGTGCAGCCTGACCATATACTCTTAAACGCATTATATCCTCGCGGTAAAATGCTAACTATGGAATGGCTGCACCTAAACATGTCGTGTTTGGTGTCAAACATCTTGGAATACTACCCCCCGCCAATCCTGGCGGCGGGGGTAGCATTCCACCCTTCTAGAGGGAAAGGCATGTTAACTCTGACGAGTCCGGTAACTTCTTTCCAGAGCCCTGGCATCACAAAATGGATGCTGCTGCCACAGACACGAGTCTGGCCTCCTGCTGCTGGACGAAACTCCGGCAGGGGAGGCCTGGACAATAGGTTTCCTGTCCCAGGGAGGTGTGACCACCTCCCCAGACAGGACAATGTGTATTGGGGCTGGGCGGGAGCACTTTCGGGTGCTTTGAAGTCCTGCACTGGGGGCACATTTGGTGTCCCTGTGCATACCCCAGTTCAAACCGGATCAGGGGCTTGCAGCCCCTGCTTTGGCGCGAACTGGACAAAGGGAAAGGGGTGTAGCCACACCTCTGCCCTGACCCACCCATAGGTGGGGCCACAGAGTAGTCCATCCCCTATTTTTAGAATAAAGGTAGGAACCCAGTCCTTAGGACTTTAGATTATACCTGGATGAAACTCTGAAACTGAATCCTGGACCTTCGACGCTCTACTCACGATTAGAGGACTGAAGAATCTCCCTTGGGGTCAAGGAGTGACTCCCCTGCTTGGCAGGCACCAATGAAGCATCTGTCCGGTTTGCATCACTGAAGCTCCCGTCGGACGCCGAAGTCATCGCATCACCAGAGGTGGATTCTCAGACTTCCCCGAGGCTACCCTGAGTCCCCAGCAAAGCTGAGGCCCGTGGCTATCGTGGGTGACTTGAGATTGTGACCCCTGGACACCGAGCACACTTGCAAGTGCACCATCTTCTGGGTCTCCCAAGAAGTCGTGCTTTGGGCTTCGAGTAGCCCTAGCATCCAGCACCACCTGCACCGAAGATCACTGGCCCCCACTCGACGAGTGTCCTGTAAGCCAGCTCCACGTGCGGCGTCACGAGGCTCCTTCGCGGTCGCTAGCCCGTTGGCTAGTAGCCCTTAACGAAGGCCAATCTTTTCTTTACTTGGCAGTCTGGTTGCTCCAGGCCTGCCCTCACTTACCCTTGCTGGGTGAGTTCCACAGACCTTGCTGGTCTGCACCATCGACGATCTACATCTTACTCGAGACTTGCCGTTGCCAAGGCTTGTTGGGTCCAATCCGGTCGCCAACACCTCAGCACTCGACAGACATCGAGCAACAGCCCGAATCCTACTCCTGGTCACCGACAACGCCTCCCGGACCTCGTGGCTGAAGAGTCAAGACGAACGTCAACAAACCTGAAGCACTCAACATCGGTGGGCATCTGTCCATCGCCTCCCTGGTCACTGGCTAGTGACCCAGACTCTGTCCCCTCTGCTTTCAGGTTCACCAGAACTCCGATCCACTCTTGGATCCACCTGGACACTTTTCTCCTGGTCGCCAGCAGCACTTTGCAGCAGATCGCCATACGAAACGACAACGAAACCCGACCCCGAAAGGCACCTATGCACCCGGCTTCCCTGGGTGAGGTAACACGAGTACTCCGGTGCTCCCGTGGGTAGAGACTCTTCAAAGTCCTAGATCTCAAAGGGTTTTGTCCTAGTTCTTTTTAAAGTGTCCCTTTCCTCTATTTTCCCGATCCCGACTTTCTCCATAGAAGTTAACGGCGTATCGCGGTTGTGTATTTACACTGCACGCGTCTCCCGTGGGTCCCCTGTGTCACTACCTTGGGTGGTTCCTTGTGGTCCAAGCACTTCTAGAGGCTCTAGGCCTAGTGTCTAGTTCAGTCGTGGTTCGCATACCACTTTATTGGTATATGGTTTGGTACGCCCCTGGGGCCCAAACGTGTATTTGTGCTATTACTGTGATTTAAGATCTTATAACCTATGTACTTCGAACTCTAGCCTCATAAAGAGACTTTAATAGGTGTGTTTAGTAATAAATACATATAGTTTGAATATATACCTGGTGTGGTGCTCTTTCATTTGGTCACTCAAGAGATTATAGACTGGTAAAACAAGCTGCTTTACATTCCTTCAAGACTTAGCCTGAAGGCTGCTCTCCACAGCTACCACTAGGATAGCTTTCAATAAGGTTGTCTTTGACCTACCTACCATAAGAGTCGATTTGGACTGGTGCAAGGTGCCCACTATAATTAGTGGACAGCATATGCCAGGCCAACTTCTCACAATTAGGTTAGCTCGCATTGGTCTTTGGAAATTTACACTTCAAATACACCACAAAATTCTAGTTGTGTCTATAAAATGTAAAGTGCAGTCTGTCAAGTTTAAGGGACTTTGTGGTCTTATGACTCAAGTATGTGTCTGCTTGCTCATGTATTCTCATATGTGTTATACCTATAAAGACGGTAGAGGTATAAAACACTGGTATACATGTATTTGTATGTTTCTTTTATATAATGCCAGTAGGCAAATGTACAGACACATGCATGCATGGTTTGAGGAGTATAGTTAGACTTTTAACAGACACTTTGAAAAAATTGCTGCTTTGCATTTGGCTAGGCCCAACACTCTCAGTAGTTGCTGAATAGTGAAGTTGCAGCAAAAAATTGAGGTTTAAGGCTTGTTGGTAGAAGGATTAGTGATTAGGTAAGCTCGTATTGGTCGATGGAAATTTACACTTCACATACACCACATAATTCTAGGTGTGTCTATGAAATGTAAAGTGCAGTCTGTCTAGTTTAAGGGACTTTGTGGTCTTATGACTCAAGTATGTGTCTGCTTGCTCATGTATTCTGACATGTGTTATACCTATAAAGATGGTAGAGATATAAAACACTGGTACACATGTATTTGTATGTTTCTTTTATATATCGTGCCAGTATGAAAAGGTACAGACACATTTGTGCATGGTTTTAGGAGTATAGTGAGTCTTTTAACAGACACTTTGGAAAAATTGCTGCTTTGCATTTGACTAGGCCCAACACCCTCAGTAGTTGCTGAATAGTGAAGTTGCAGCACAAAAGTGAGGTTTAATACTTGTTGGTAGAAGGAATAGTGATCACCTTAGTTCATATTGGTCTATGGAAATGTACACTTCAAATACACCACATAAATGTAGGTGTGTCTATGAAATGTAAAGTGCACTCTGTCAAGTTTGAGGGACTTTGTGGTCTTATGACTTAAGTATGTGTCTGCTTGCTCATGTATTCTCACATGTTGTATACCTATAAAGATGGTAGAGGTATAAATCACTGGTATACATTTATTTGTATGTTTCTTTTATATATCGTGCCAGTAGGAAAAGGTACAGACACATTTATGCATGGTTTTAGGAGAATAGCGAGAACTTTAACAGACACTTTGAAAAAATTGCTGCTTTGCACTTGGCTAGGCCCAACACTCTCAGTAGTTGCTGAATGGTGAAGTTGCAGCTCGAAAGTGAGGTTTAAGACTTGTTGGTAGAAGGATTAGTGATCAGGTTAGCTCATATTGGTCTATGGAAATGTACACTTCAAATACACCACATATTTTTAGGTGTGTCTATGAAATGTAAAGTGCAGCCTGTCAAGTTTAAGGGACTGTGTGGCCTTATGACTCAAGTATGTGTCTGCTTGCTCATCGATTCTCACATGTGTTATACCTATAAAGATGGTAGAGGTATAAATCACTGGTATACATTTATTTGTATGTTTCTTTTATATATCATGCCAGTAGGAAAAGGTACTGACACATTTATGCAGGGTTTTAAGAGTGTAGTGAGCCTTTTAACAGACACTTAGAAAAATTGCTGCTTTGCATTTGGCTAGGCCCAACACTCTCAGTAGTTGCTGAATAGTGAAGTTGCAGCACAAAAATGAGGTTTAGGACTTGTTGGTAGAAGGACTAGTGATTAGGTTAGCTCGTATTGGTCTATGGAAATGTATATTTCAAATACACCACATAATTTTAAGTGTGTCTATGAAAGCCTGTCAAGTTTAAGGGACTTTGTGGCCTTAAGACTCAAGTATGTGTCTGCTTGCTCATGTATTCTCACATGTTGTATACCTATAAAGATGGTAGAGGTATAAAAGACTGGTATACATGTATTTGTATGTTTCTTTTATATATCATGCCAGTAGGAAAAGGTACAGACACATGCATGCATGGTTTTAGGAGTATAGTGAGAATTTTAACAGACACTTTGAAAAGATTGCTGCTTTGGATTTGGCTAGGCCCAACACTCTCAGTAGTTGCTGAATAGTGAAGTTGCAGTGCAAAAATGAGGTTTAAGACTTGTTGGTAGAAGGATTAGTGATCACCTTAGGTCGTATTGGTCTATGGAAATTTACACTTCAAATACACCACATATTTTTAGGTGTGTCTATGAAATCTAAAGTGCAGCCTGTCAAGTTTAAGGGACTTTGTGGCCTTATGACTCAAGTATGTGTCTGCTTTCTCATGTATTCTCACATGTGTTATACCTATAAAGATGGTAGAGGTATAAAACACTGGTATACATGTATTTGTATGTTTCTTTTATATAATACCAGTAGGAAAAGGTACAGACACATGCATGCATGGTTTGAGGGGTATACTTAGACTTTTAACAGACACTTTGAAAAAATTGCTGCTTTGCATTTGGCTAGGCCCAACAATCTCAGTAGTTGCTGAATAGTGAAGTTGCAGCAAAAAATTGAGGTTTAAGACTTGTTGGTAGAAGTATTAGTGATTAGGTTAGCTCGTATTGGTCTATGGAAATGTACACTTCAAATACACCACATAATTCTAGGTGTGTCTATGAAATCTACAGTGCAGCCTATCAAGTTTAAGGGACTTTGTGGCCTTATGACTCAAATATGTGTCTGCTTGCTCATGTATTCTCACATGTGTTATACCTATAAAGATGGTAGAGGTATAAAACTCTGGTATACATGTATTTGTATGTTTCTTTTATATAATGCCAGTAGGAAAAGGTACAGACGCATGCATGGTTTGAGGAGTATAGTTAGACTTTTAACAGACACTTTGAAAAAATTGCTGCTTTGCATTTGGCTAGGGCCAACACTCTCAGTAGGTGCTGAATAGTGAATTTGCAGCAAAAAATTGAGGTTTAAGACTTGGTGGTAGAAGGATTAGTGATTAGGTTAGCTCGTATTGGTCTATGGAAATGTGCATTTCAAATACACCACATAATTCTAGGTTTGTCTATGAAATGTAAAGTGCATTCTGTCAAGTTCAAGGGACTTTGTGGTCTTATGACTCAAGTATTTGTCTGCTTGCTCAAGTATTCTCACATTTGTTATACCTATAAAGATGGTAGAGATATAAAACACTGGTATACATGTATTTGTATGTTTCTTTTACATATCATGCCAGTAGGAAAAGGTACAGACACATTTATGCATGGTTTTAGGAGTTTAGTGAGACTTTTAATAGACACTTTGAAAAAATTGCTTCTTTACGTTTGACTAGACCCAACACTCTCAGTAGTTGCTGAATAGTGAAGTTGCAGAGCAAAAGTGAGGTTTAATACTAACTCTGGGCATAATACTTTGCTACGCTCACGGAGCATGCAAAGTTTGTGTTACTACGCACTACGCAAATTGCACGTAGCAAAGTAAAAAACTGTACTAATCAACATAGCATAGCAGCAGTATATTAAACACATACAAATGCTTTGTTAAAGCAATTTTCTATGCCAAAAGCATATAACAAATTCACAAAAGTGAACTTAGACAATGAAAATATCAAGCAATGAGAGAGGTGATGATTTTGGGTTCCCCTAACCTAGGGGAGGACCAAGCAGATGCCTTGAACACAAAAGCATATCATGTGAACGATTCAGTGGTGGTCCCTTCCTCCTAGGACCACCCCAAGCACAGTTATGGGCAAAAATACAATCCCAACCAAAGGCCCTGCAAAGCATTATGGGACGAGATTAGCAGTGGGCAGTGAATATTATAGTGTCCAATATCAAAATAATTCTACAAAGAGCTGCAGTTCAACTAGTCGTTACTAGATGTCCCTCACGAGTCAAATGCAAAAGCATTGAAATTATTAATACATCAAGCTGCAGTTCCACTAGTCGTTACTAGATGTCCCTCACGAGTCAAATGCAAAAGCATTGAAACCCTTTCATGAAGCTTTTGCATTTGACTCGTGAGGGACATCTAGTAACGACTAGTGGAACTGCAGCTCTTTGTAGAATTATCTTGATATTGGATACTATAATATTCACTGCCCACTGCTAATCTCGTCCCATAATGCTTTGCAGGGCCTTTGGTTGGGATTGTATTTTTGCCAATAACTGTGCTTGGGGTGATCCTAAGAGGATGGGACCACCACTGAATCGTTCAAAAGATGTGCTTTTTGTTTTCAAGGCATCTGCTTGGTTCTCTCCCTAGGTTAGGGAGGATACCAAAATCATCACCTCTCTCACTGCTTGTTAATTTATTGATTTCACTTTTGTGAAATGCTATATGCATTTTAGCATATAAAGACAGAGATACTTATTTTATCTTAACTTGTGCTGTTCAAGATGCCTTTGGCAATTATTGTACAGTGCAGTCAAGCACACAGCTATGCACAACGCAATTTGCATAGCTATGTGTAGTTCAAAATGTACTTCACGTAGCTACGTGAAGTGCTACTACGCAAACTACGCCCAGGGTTATTTAATATTTGTTGGTAGAAGGATTAGTGATCACCTTAACTCGTATTGGTCTATGGAAATATACACTTCAAATACACCACATAAATTTAGATGTGTCTATGAAATGTAAAGTGCAGTCTGTCAAGTTTAAGGGACTTTGTGGTCTTATGACTCAAGTATGTGTCTGCTTGCTCATGTATTCTCACTTGTGTTATACCTATAAAGATGGTAGAGGTATAAAACACTGGTATACATGTATTTGTATGTTTCTTTTATATAATGCCAGTAGGACAAGGTACAGACACATGCATGCATGGTTTGAGGAATATAGTTAGACTTTTAACAGACACTTTGAAAAAATGTCTGCTTTGCATTTGGCTATGCCCAACTCTCTCAGTAGTTGCTGAATAGTGAAGTTTCAGCAAAAAATTGAGGTTTAAGATTTGTTGGTAGAAGAATTAGTGATTAGGTTAGCTCGTATTGGTTTATGGAAATGTACACTTCAAATACACCACATAATTCTAGGTGGGTCTATGAAATGTAAAGTGCATTCTGTCAAGTTTAAGGGACTTTGTGGTCTTATGACTCAAGTATTTGTCTGCTTGCTCATGTATTCTCACATGTGTTATACCTATAAAGATGGTAGAGATATAAAACACTGGTATACATGTATTTGTATGTTTCTTTTATATATCATGCCACTAGGAAAAGGTACAGACACATTTATGCATGGTTTTAGGAGTATAGTGAGACTTTTAACAGACACTTTGAAAATATTGCTGCTTTACATTTGACTAGGCCCAACACTCTCAGTAGTTGCTGAATAGTGAAGTTGCAGTAAAAAGGTGAAGTTTAAGACTTGTTGGTAGAAGGATTAGTGATTAGATAAGCTCGTAATGGTCTATGGAAATGTACACTTCAAATACACCACATATTTTTAGGTGTGTCTATGAAATGTAAAGTTTAGACTGTCAAGTTTAAGGGACTTTTTGGTCTTATGACTCAAGTATGTGTCTGCTTGCTCATGTATTCTCACATGTGTTATACCTATAAAGATGGTAGAGGTATAAAACACTGATATACATGTATTTGTATGTTTCTTTTATATATTGTGCCAGTATGAAAAGGTACAGACACATTTGTGCATGGTTTTAGGAGTATAGTGAGACTTTTAACAGACACTTTGAAAAAATTGCTGCTTTGCATTTGACTAGGCCCAACACTGACAGTAGTTGCTGAATAGTGAAGTTGCAGCACAAAAGTGAGGTTTAATACTTGTTGGTAGAAGGATTAGTTATCACCATAGCTCATATTGGTCTATGGAAATGTACACTTCAAATACACCACATAAATTTAGGTGTGTCTAAGAAATGTAAAGTGCAGTTTGTCAAGTTTAAGGGACTTTGTGGTCTTATGACTCAAGTATGTGTCTGCTTGCTCATGTATTCTCACATGTGTTATACCTATAAAGATGGTAGAGGTATAAAACACTGGTATACAAGTATCTGCATGTTTTCTTTTATATATCATGCCAGTATGGAAAGGTACAGACACATGCATGCATGGTTTTAGTAGTATAGTGAGACTTTTAACAGACACTTTGAAAAAATTGCTGCTTTGCATTTGGCTAGGCCCACCACTCTCAGTAGTTGCTGAATAGTGAAGTTACAGCACAAAAGTTAGGTTTAAGACTTGTTGGTAGAAGGATTAGTGATTAGGTTAGCTCGTATTGGTCTATGGAAATGTACACTTCAAATACACCACATCATTTTAGGTGTGTCTATGAAATGTAAAGTGCAGTCTGTCAAGTTTAAGGGACTTTGTGGTCTTATGACTCAAGTATGTGTCTGCTTGCTCATGTATTCTGACATGTGTTATACCTATAAAGATGGTAGAGGTATAAAACACTGGTATACTTGTATTTGTATGTTTCTTTTATATATCATGCCAGTAGGAAAAGGTACAGACACATGCATGCATGGTTTTAGGAGAATAGTGAGGCATTTAACAGACACTTTGAAAAAATTGCTGCTTTGCATTTGGCTAGGCCCAACACTCTCATTAGTTGCTGAATAGTGAAGTTCCAGCACAAAAGTGAGGTTTTAGACTTGTTGGTAGAAGGATTAGTGATCAGGTTAGCTCGTATTGGTCTATGGAAATGTACACCTCAAATACACCACATATTTTTAGGTGTGTCTATGAAATGTAAAGTGCAGTCTGTCAAGTTTAAGGGACTTTTTGGTCTTATGACTCAAGTATGTGTCTGCTTGCTAATGTATTCTCACATGTGTTATACCTATTAAGATGGTAGAGGTATAAAACACTGGTATACATGTATGTGTATGTTTCTTTTACATATGATGCCACTAGGAAAAGGTACAGACACATGCATGCTTCCTTTCAGGAATATAGTGAGTATTACATCTCTATACTCAAGCACTAGGCATGCACTGATGTAAAGAGGCACATATCACTCTTGGACTCATGAATTCATTTATGCATTCTTATTCAGTTATGCAATCAAGGAGAGGCACTAGCTATACACACTTCTAATCACTCAGACATTAACCATATATTCATATATTCACCCATACAATACTATTCCACTCAAACATTCACTCAGACAGTACCTATGCACTCATGTAATCACTGAGATACTACTGATGCCCTCATGCAATGGCCCAAGCATTACCCTAACACTCATACTTTCTTGCAGGTATTTCCCATATAGTCATACAATCATCCAGTTACTACCTCTGTATTGATAGAATCACTCAGGCTGTATCCGTGCTCTCATCTATTATCTCAAGCTGTACCCATAAACTCATGCAATAAACCATGCATTAGCCTTGCACTCATAGTTTCTCTCAGGTATTTTCCATGCACTGATCCAATCACCCATGCAGTATCCCTGCACTCATTCAATCATCCAGACACTACTCTACACTGAACTATTCAGTTAGGCAGTACCCATCCAGTGATCCATTCTCTCAGGCCATACATATGCACTCATCCAATGACTCTACCATTACTTTTACACTCATCGTTTTACTCAGGCACTACCCATGCAGTCATACAGTTAAGGAGAAACTACCTATACACACATTCAATAAATCAGGTACTACCTAGGCAATTTTGCAATCACCCAGGCGCTACTTTTGCACTCAAAGATTTACTCAGACAATATCCATGCCCTCTTCCATTTCCTCAGGTACTACTGTTGCACTCATACAATGAACTACAGATTACTTTTTGAGTCATCTTTGTACTGAAGTACTAGCTATGGAATGATCTAAGCTGGCAGATATTACTCTTGCACTCATGAATTCACATATGCACTACCAATGCACCTACCCACTCATCCACTTAGCACCCCTGCATTCATGGAATCACCAAGAAAGTACTCCTGTATTCATGAAATCACCGACATACTATCCATAGACTTATAGAATAACTCAAGCACTACTGTTGCACTAAACCATTCTCTTAAGCAGTACCTATGCAGTCATCCTTTTACCCAGACATTAGTCTTACAGTGTTGGTTTTACTCAGGCACTACCCATGCACTAATGTAATCACCTAGACATTACTTTTCAAGTCATAAACTCAGTCAGACAGTACTCATCTAATCATCTAAACAGTACTTCTCCACTTATACATTCACTCAGGCACTACCCATGTATTCATGTAATCACTCAGGCAGTATTCTTAAACTCAACCATTCACTCAGATACTTCCTCTGCACTCTTTGAATGACCCAGGCATTAGCCTTGCACTCATGCAATCATTAAAACACAGTCTTTCATCTTTCTACACTTCTCTTGCGTCTTTCTGCACCTCTGTTACTCCTTTCTGTACTTCTGTTGCCTCTTTCTACATTTCTGTTGCTTCTTTCTGCATTTCTCTTGCCTCTTTTTGCAGTCCTCTTGTGTCCTTCTGCACTTCTCTTGGCTCTTTCTGTAAATCTGTTGCTTCTTTCTGCACTCCTCTTCCTTCTTTCTGTACCTCTCTTACTTCTTTTTCAACTCCTCTTGCCTCTTTCTACACTCCTTTTATTCGTTGCTGTACCTTACTTGCCTCTTTCTACACCTTTCTTCCTCTTTCTGCACTTCTTTTGCCTCTTTCTGCACCTCTCTTGCCTCTTTCTGCACATCTGTTGCTTCTTTCTGCATTTCTTACATTTTTCAGTAGCTGTGTTCTTTGAGTATTTAATTTTCCTGTTTCTAAATCTTTTTTTTTCCTGTCTCTTTATTTTTGTGTGACCACCTTTTCTACTGTTTTTGCAGTTGTTTTGCTTGTTTTTACACTTTTCTCTTTTTATTTGTTATAAATGCAATAGGAATTTAATTGTAATTTTGTGGTTAGTTGTTATTTTCAATATTAAGATATTATTAATTTTAAATTTTTCATTGATGTAACACACTAATGAAACTATTCTTTGTTTTTTACGAAGATATTTTGATTGGATTATAGATAGAAGATGGCAAGAAAACATGAAAAGAGAAGAGAACAAAGAAAACAGAAGTACTTAATGAAAACTAAAAAGAGTGGTCTAGAAAAACATCAAAAGGTTGCTGAGGATAAAGGGGCATATTAACAACCAGGCGATAGTCAATTATCGCCGCTTTAGCGTCCGTTTTCGGACGGAAAGCGGCGATAATTCTATCGCCTAATCAGCAAGGTCACGCTATCGCGTGAATCCCTGCACTATCGCCCTTTCCCCCAACGCCCATCCTTGCATCTCTAATGAGATGCAAAGTGGGCGTTACTAGGCGTACCCGGATGGGCTACGTTGTAAATATCGCCGATGTGCACATCGCGATATTTACAAGGCAGTCCACAGGATTATAGCAGACGTTAGATTTTGGCGAAAACGGCCGTTTTCGCCAAAATCTAACGTCTGCTATAATCCCGACTTAGCCATCCCTAACATAGGGGTGGATTCTGCTGATACGACCACAGGGTCGTATCAGCAAGGTATCGCCGCTTTGCAGGGAACATCGCTGGAAAACCAGCGATGTTCCCTGCAAAACGGCGATAACCTCGCTATCTCTGGAATTTTTATCACCCTGGAGAAGCGTGTTGTTAATAACGCGCTACCAGGGCGATAATTTCCAGAGATAGCCAGCGATAAGAAATCTATTGCTAAGCACGGCCAGCGATAATTATCGCTGGCCGTTGATAATATGTCCCAAAATCTCTTCTGGTAAGAGAACTAAACAATTTATTAAAAAAGTTGTAGAGAGTTTAAACGAAGAAAATACAAATCAAAGGAGAAAAGCAATTTTTACAACAAAGCTCAAGCAAATAAAGAGATATAATTGGAAAAGAAACACATGTCACAAAAAGACAGAAACAATTTAAAAACATACGTGTACGTATGATTCGGAATAGAGTAATTCAAACAATTACTGCTTTTGAATTGAAACAAAAATTACTTATATTGGTATTGAAGAGAATGAAAACATTGATTAAAACAATGCACTTTATGAAGGGGAAAAGCAAAAGAAAAAGACTGGTTAATAGAAGTAACTTTTGCAAAACTTTTTCTGGTGAATGGAAGCACACTTCTAGTACTGAGCCTTTCTTTAATGAAGAAAGCTATTTTCAACAAAATACATTAGTTCATGCAGTTGATACCAGTGGTCGATGTTATGAGATAAAATATGGTTGTCCAGTTGAAAAAGAAAAGATGGTTCCTAGGAATGTGGAAGAAGTAATAGCTGAAGAAGTTCAAGGGAGACTTACACAAGCTCCAGTGTATAAGTGGGATTGTAGTAGTATTTGTAGTATTCAACAGGAATCTATTGATATATTACGAGTTTTCTTCTGACAATATGCCAAAAAAGTGTTAAATAGAAGATTACGATGTTGCAAGGACTAGATCCATGTAAAGTAAGAAAATATACTAAGTTGCAGGGTCATTCTCTGGCTTGTCTTTCTAGAAAAGTGTGTAAAAGTAAATTTCATCATTTAAGAATGTTAGCAGTACACCACTCAGAAATGCGGAAGTTAGTAAGGAGATTGTACTACGTAAAAAGTCCTGCATTATCTTTAAGTGAAATGAATGCAGCTCTTTTGCATGGTTCAGTTTCGGATGTAAAAAAAGTTTGTGATGATATAGAGTTTCGTTTCTTTGGTTCACAGGAGGAGTGTTGAGAAAGTGACAGCTTGATAAGCGAAGGTGTTGAAGAACAGGTGGAAGATATTAGTACTGACAAGTTTGCAGAAGAAATTACAAAGTTTAAGATAGTTTCATCTGAAAAACCAAACTACGTTTGTGTTTGTTGTCGATGTACTCACTATAGAAGTCAAACTAGGAATGTTGATTTATATTTAAAAAGTGAAAAGGAAAACAATGATAAGTGGGAGTAATTTGGTGCTTATTTGTTGATGGAAGGTCATTTTGAGTTGGGTACTGATCAACATATTTGTGAATATTGTTACAACAAGTTAGAAGAGAACAAAATGCTAGCTAAAGCTGTACATAACAACTTAGAGTTGGTAGCTATACCTCTGGAACTGGCAGATTTAAATGCATATAAGTCCTTTCTTATTCAATCTGTGCACCCGTTTCAGGCCATAGTTCGTATGGAGCCTAAAACAGGTAAGCTGCCTTCAACAGATTTACAAAGAGGTCTGAAAGGAAAAGTTGTGTACTTACCTTTAGATTTTAAGAAAAATATTGAAACTGTAGGTATAGAGAGAGAGAGAAAAGGGAGCCTGTAGTTATTCTAGTTGATGGTGTACTAACAAAGAGTCGAAAAATATGGCAAGAGTTAATAGATGTTACCAAACTTCAAAAGGCTACATTATATCTTGTACAGAACAATATTTATTATAAGACTGTAAATCTGGAAGAACAGGAAATATGTTTAGAAGATGAAACAGAAATTTGAAGTGGCCAAATAGAAAAAGTGGACAAGTCCAGGAGTGAAGAGATTTACAAACATTACAGTATACATCCTCTACATTCAAAAGAAGTGATAGGAAACAGTATTTAATTATTTCAAATGAAGAAAGCAAAGGGAACTCCCATGAGTGTATGGGAAAAAAGTTTAGAAACTCGTTGTTTTCCACAGCTGTTCCCCACTGGAGAAGGTGGACGATATGATGTACAAGCAATGCAGATTTCAGCTTCAGAATACCGCTCGACAAGATTGTACTCCAAGATTTCGACAGTGCATTCCATATATATTTCATCTTCTGTTTAAAAGTGACATGTCTGCACTTTCATATGCAGTGAACCACATATTAAAAACAGGAGTTCATCTTACACATGTTTCTGCAAAGGAATTCATGGACAAAGTTCAAGAAAGAGATGCTCATTTAGAATCTCAGTTAATTAATTTGATGGCGTGTCAACGTGGTACCAATGAGTATTGGTATCGTCATCACAGAGAACTTAAATGTATGTTAAGAAACTTATGTACCCCTATGTGGTTTGTAACACTTAGCTGTACTGAACATGCATGGGACGATTTACTTGAATTTCTACGAGAAGCAAATTCAAATGTTAAAAATATTGAATTGAAGACAGCTGGAGAACACTGTTCCTTGGATCCTGTAAATGTGTGCAGGTATTTTAATCATAGGTTTCAAGCTATGATGTGTTTTATCTGCAATAAAAATAATCCACCTCTTGGAGAAGTTACTGATTTCTTTTGGAGAAAGGTGTACCAAGCCAGAAGTGCTCCTCATATACACATGCTATTATGGATCAAGAATGCAGCAAAATTCGGAACTGATACCGATGAAAGTGTTTTGTCTTTCATCGAAGAGTATGTTACCTGTGCCATTCCAAAAGAAGGAGCAGAAAACAGCTTGAGACAACAAGTTTTACGGTTTCAAAGTCATCGATGTGGAAAATATTGTCGACGAAAATACAAGTCAAAGGGAAAGTTTTTTAATTATATAATTTTAAATGTCGTTTTGGAGTCCCACGTCCAATACTTTCAAAAGGAAGCGTCAATATTTTTATGTCAGCAGTAAGGCATACTATAACTCGGAAATCTCCAAAGAATACATACAACTTAAAAAGAACCGAAGATTCAAAGTATATTAATGACTACAATCCAGTGATTTTGACAATGTGGAATGCGAAAATGGATATTCAGTATGTTGCAGATTATTCAATTGCTGTTGCTAGCTATGTTACGTCGTATATACCCAAATCTGAAAAGACAGAGTTGAAAGAAATGTGGGAAGAAATTTCACAGGAAAAGAGTCTTAGCAAGAAATTGTACAGCTTTAGCTTGAAAATACTTTTGCACCGAGAGATTGGATCCTATGAATGTTCGGATCGGTTGAGCTCTGCCAGTTTATATTCAAAGTCAAGAGGAATCATTTGGGTAAGTCTAGGTCTTGCTGCTACATGAAATAGAGTATTGAAATCTCTACAAGAAATCGAATACTTAGCATTGAATGAACCAGAAAGTACAGATATTGTTAAAACTAATATGTTGGATACGTACTATTCCAAAAGGAGTCCACATCTGGAAAACCTACGTCTCTATGAAAAACATTACAGCTTTAAAAGAAATGTTATAGAAAATATAAATGAAGAAAAATATGCAGTAATTGGATGTGACGGATGTTTGCTAAAACATGCCAAAGGAAATCTTATTAACCACAGAAAACTCAGTTGTGAAAGTCCAGATAAGAGGGAATTTTTCTATTTAGCACTTCTGCAAATGTTCAAGCCTTGGCGTAGTGAAACGGAATTACTTTGAGATTTTGACTGCTATGAAGATTCTTTCAATGCAAGTAAAGATAGCATTCAGTGTACAATTTTCCCTACATATCTACAAATGTTAAATGATGAGATTGAACAAGAAACTACTATTGCAGCTGAAATAGCCAAAGACAGTTCTCAAGATAGTCAAAGTTCGGGTCCACTAAGTCAAGATCCACTGGGACAACCAATTATCGAAAATGAAGCAGCAATTGCCATAAATAAAGTAGAAAGCGCAATGCAACAAGCACAACATGATATTATCCAGTTAGAAAAGTTAGAAGAACAACTAAACATCGAACAAAAAGAAATATATCAACAAGTGACACAACAGATACAACATGGTTTGCTGCACGAAAAAAAAGAATGCCAATGTTCAACATTTAAACCTATTTTAATGTACATTAGTGGCCAAGTTGGAACAGGAAAAAGTTTTGACCAGTTATCTCAACAAAACTACAGAATCACATTTATCTTGTTTTGTAAGAGCTCCAACTGGATTAGCAGCACACAACATTAAAGGGATTACTTTACATCGATTACTTATGCTACCAGTTGAGCATGATAATAAATTGGAATATCAGAAGCTATCTGGAGAAGCTTCTTATGAAGTTTCAAGAGTACTGAAGAAAATGAAACTTTTAAACATTGATGAGGTGAGCATGGTCTCAAACTTAATGCTTGCCTTTGTACATTTGAGGATGCAACAGATCTTAACAACAGATTACAATGTACTGTTTGGAGGTAAACATGTAATTGTATTCGGAGATCTACTACAACTTACTCCTGTAAAAGGACAACCTGTTTTTAAAACACTTGTGCATGAGGACACTAGGAAATCTTTGGGAAGTATTGGAAATGTGAACATTTAGTCAAATTTTGAATATAAAGAACTTATTAAGAATATGTGACAAGCAAGTGATGAACATTATGGAAATATTCTTCAAGATATAAGAATTGGTGTATTGACAAAACATGGTAAACAAGCTTTGGAAAGCCGGCTGCTAAGGAACTTGTTTACAACTGGAAACACAACGTCAGAAATAATTTACAATAAGCTAGAAGAAAACAAGTCTATAGTTTGCCTAATGCCTACACTGTAAGAGTGTTCTACATTTAATCAAGAACTTTTGAAACTGGAAAAACAGGAAATAGTTGAAATAAAAGCTATTGATAAAATTGAACACCAGGGAGTTGCTATTCTTCTGACAGATAAACTACAGTGTAAATTGCATTGGAGAACTTTGTATCTAAAACAACAGGCTTAGAAAACTCTTTACATGTATGTATAAACAGTTGGGTAATTTTACGGCGTAATTTGGATGTAGAAAAAGGTTTAGTAAACAGAGCAATGGGAAAAGTTGTAGAGTTTTTAAAATATCAGAACAGAGATGGAATAGAATTTTTGAAGATAAAATTTGATCAGATTAAAGAGGTAACACAGATTGGGCATTGTGTTGTATGTTTTTTGCTTGTAAAAGACTTGTACGTTCGCAGAAAACAGTTTCATCTGTCTTTAGCATATGCAGTAACTATTCATAAATCTCAAGGTTTAAGTATTGACAGTGCTTTTGTAAATATTGGAAGTACAGTGTTCAAAGAGGGAATGGCATATGTTGCATTATCTTGAGTAAGAACATTGTCTGGTTTGTATTTGATAGATTTGGATGACAAAAAGGTTAGTGCTGATGCAAATTGTGTAAGAGAGTATAATCTTTTAAGAAGACTTTATGCTCATGATTTAGGTGAATGCCTCATATATGACAAATCTGTCAAAGATGGAATTGAGGTTCAAAAAAAGAAAAGAAATGAAGAGAAAGTTGAAGGCGTAAAGAAAAAGAAAATGGAAACTGTTGATGAGATTGTAGGATATCAGTTGGAAAATAGTTCAGGTATCAACTGCTATGCTAATGTGATATTGAATATTGTGTTTTATCTAGAAGAGCTTCATTGCGAAATCATGAAAAAAGATTTTGTTCTTTATTACGTCATGTATTTCAACAGTTGGTAACTGACAGAACTAAAATCCATACTGCTTCTGGAGTTGGTCATCTTTTGGATATATGTAGTGGTTCACTGACATTTACTCTTAATGTACAACAAGATGCACACATTTTTTTTAATGGTTATGCTTGTAGAGTTAGAAGATGAAGGAATTATGATTGAAAACTTATTTGGACTTAGTTACAGTTGGGATCATAAATGTGAAGAGTGTTCTTTTACTACCATCACTGAAATACAAACAGAACGATTTATATACTTGACAATACCAGACTGTGAATCAGTACCTTTTAACAAATTGATTAAAACAGCCAATCAGGACATGAGATGTTCACATTGTAGGTCAGAGATGTTGTCTACATTACATATAGAAAGATATGGAAAATATCTCATTTCAGTGCTACAACGTTGTTGAGCAAATGGAACAAAATTGGAAACAAAAATTAA
This sequence comes from Calotriton arnoldi, assembly GCA_963921515.1. Classification (NCBI taxonomy): domain Eukaryota; kingdom Metazoa; phylum Chordata; class Amphibia; order Caudata; family Salamandridae; genus Calotriton; species Calotriton arnoldi. Next base: position 28,825 of record CAWUFW010017837.1, read on the forward strand.
ATTTTTTGTTGCAAGTCAAATATCTATTTCAGGAAGAACTTTATAGCAGTGGCTATTATTTTCCATGCTGGACCTACGTCCACATCTGGACACTATACTGATACTTAAAGTGTAATAAAGGATGGACACATTGCAATGATTCTCACTTGCAATTCAAACCTAGCTTGCCTTATGAATTTCCAAATTCATATTTAATATTTTTGAAGCCAAAGTTTTGAATACATTATTCGGCCTATTGGGAAGATGTCAACACAAAATAACGAATTTGTATTGGAAATGTTTGAAGCAAAAGTTTTGAATACATTATTCGGCCTATTGGGAAGATGTGAACAGAAAATGGATAACATTGAAACAATTACTATTTATAATTAGACTTTGGATTATTATTTGTGCTAATTGATATTGCATTTGGAAAATTGTGTTTAAAAGTAAATAATTTATAGATTTATTGTCTATATTGTACCAGATATAAATGAGACTGTACATTCCAGCAAATGTACTTGAGAGAAACAATAGAGTTAATGTAAAAGAAGGATGTAATTAAGAAAGTATAGATAAATAAACACACAGCTACACATATTGCCAATAATTCTCTGCACTAATTTGTTTGTTTTTTTACAATCTCGTTGATTGTTTTTTCCACTGTTCATTGATGATACTATATTGAAATCACTGAGTATGGTGGTATTCAGTAGAATCTGAGAACAGCAAAAAGGGAAACTGAAAATGTTATGTAATTCTAAAATTATATTGTGTTCTTAAAAATATAATATTATATTTTGTATAATACATTAGATTACATAACAGTTTTTCTTCTTCTTGTTTACAGTAGGTAATGGTGAAGTTTGAAAAAGAGTTTTAATGCTGTTCATCACAATACTACTCTAAAACAGTTTGATAGAGTTATGTATCTAAATTACTAAAAAGGTAAGAACACATAACATAATATGCATGATAATGTGAAAAAATGTTTAAAGTTTATTTTAATGTTATTTATAGGCCTGGGCAGTAAATTCCGTTCCGCTCGCGGAATTTGCGGAATTTGGGTAATTTCGCGTTCTGCGGAAAACGCGGAATTGCCGAAAATTCCGCGATCCGCGTCTTCGCGGAGTTTTTTGCTTGTTTGCGCTTTCAAAATGCGTGTTCGCGAGATATATCTCTCCGAGCACGCAAACCGCATTCGCGAACAGGAAAAAAGCATCGCGAACGGGCGGAACAAGCAATTCCGCGTGTTCGCGGAACTTTTGCGTGCTCGCGGAGATTTTTTACCATTTTGCGGAGCTTTGCGTAGCGCGACTACGCAAATTCCGCCCACCCCTAGTTATTTATTTCTAATAAAAATAATGTTGATCCTATACACTATATAACAACTTTCAGATGACATCAGCCATGTAGTGATCCTTTCCCACAAACAATATCCATGCTGAAATGTAATCTCTGTAGCTTACCTTTTGGACTAATAGGATAACTCAAGCATTATCTTTGCATTTTTCCTTTCACAGAGTCAAAACCCATGCACTCATACAATAACTCAGACACTATCCCTGCAGTCATCCAATCACCAAAGCACTACCCATGTAGTCATACAATCACACAGGCAGTACTGATACACTCATCCATTTACTCAGGCACTTCCAATGCATTCCTCCGATCACCCAGGCAGTACCCCTGCAGTCATACAATCAGTCAAGCACTACCATGCACTCGTACAATCACTTACACACTACTGTTGCACTCATTCATTCCCTCAAATTGTACCTATGGACTCATCTGTGCATTCTGATAGTACCCATGTACTCCTCCAATCACCCAGGCAGTAGCCCTGCACTCATACAATCACCCAGGTACTACCCATGCCCTCCTGTAATCACTCAGGCATTACTGTTGCACTCATTAATTCCCTCAAACACTACCTATGCACTCATCCATGCACTCATGCACTACCCATGCACTCCTCCAATAACCCAGGCACTACCTCTGCACTCATGCAATCACTCATGCACTACTGTTGCACTCATTCATTCCCTGCAACACTACCCATGCACTCATCCATGCACTCAGGCACTACCCACATACTCCTATAATCACCCAGGCAGTACCCTTGCACTCATGAAATCAGCCAAGCACTTCCCATGCACTCACACTCAGGCATTATCCTTGCATCCGTCCAATCACTCAGGCACTACCCTTGCACTCCTCCAATCAACCAAGTAGTAGCCCTGCACTCATTCAATCACCCAAGCACTACCCATACTCTCATGCATGCACTCTTGTACTACCCGTGCAGTCTTTGAATCACCCAGGCAGTACCTTTGCACTCATGCAATCAGCCAGGCACTATCCATGCACTCATACAATCACTCAAGCACTACTGTTGCACTCATCCATTCCCTTAAATACTACCCTTGCACTCATGCATTCACTCAGGCACTACTATAGCACTTATCCATTTCCTCAAACACCACCCATGCAATCATCCATACACTCAGGTACTAGCCATGCACTCCTCCAATCATCCACACAGTACTTTTGCACTCATGCAATCAGTTAGGCACTACCCATGCACTCATCCATGCACTCAGGCTCTACCCATACACTCATCCAATCACTCAGGCACTACTATTGCACTTGCCCATTCCCTAAAACACTACCCATGCACTCATGCAATCACTCAGGCAGTACTCATGCACACCTCAAATCACCCAGGCACTACCCATGCACTCATCCATGCACTCAAGCTCTACCCATGCCCTCATCCAATCACTCAGGCACAACTATTGTACTCATACATTCTCTCAAACACTACCCATGCACTCATGCAATCACCCAGGCACTACCCATGCACTCCTCCAATCACCCAGGCACTCACCCTGCACTCATGCAATCAGCCAAGCACCATCCATGCACTCAGGCTCTACCCATGCACTCATCCAATCACTCAGGCACTACTATTGCACTCATCCATTCTCTCAAACACTACCCATGCACTCATCCATGTACTCAGGCACTACCCATGCACTCCTACAATCACCCAGGCACTATCTGTGCACTCATGGAATCAGCCAGGCACTACTCATGCACTCTTCCAATCATTCAGACACTTCTATTCCACTCATCCATTTCCTCAAACAGTACCCATGAAGTTATCCATGCACTCAGGCACTACCCATGCACTCATGCAATCACCCAGGCACTATCCATGTACTCCTCTAATCACTCAGGCACTACCCCTGCACTCACCTAATCACTCAGGCACTACTATTACACTCATTCTTTCCCTCAAACACTAGTCAAGCACTCATCCATAAACTCGGGCACTACCCATGCACTCCTCCAATCACCCAGGCACTACCCATGCACTCATGCAATCAGCCAGGCACTTCCCATGCACTCATCCAATCACTCAGGCACTACTAGTGCACTCATCCTTTCCCTCAAACACTACCCATGCGCTCATGCAATCACTCAGGCACTACTCATGCACTTCTCCAATCACCCAGGCACTACCCATGCACTCATCCATGCACTCATGCTCTACCCATGCACTCATCCAATCACTCAGGCACTACTATTGCACTCATACATTCTCTCAAACACTACCCATGCACTCATGCAATCACTCAGGCACTACCCATGCACTCCTCCAATCACCCAGGCACTACCCATGCACTAATCCATGCACTCAGGCTCTACCCATGCACTTATCCAATCACGCAGGCACTACTATTGCACTCATCCATTCTCTCAAACACTACCCATGCACTCAGGCAATTACTCAGGCACTACCCATGTACTCCTCCAATCACCCAAGCGCTACCCATGCAGTCATCCATGCACTCAGGCTCTACCCATGCACTCATCCAATCACTCAGGCACTACTATTGCACTCATCCATTCTCTCAAACACTATCCATGCACTCATGTAATCACTCAGGCACTACCCATGCACTCCTCCAATCACCCAAGCACTATCCGTGCACTCATGCAATCAGGGAGGCACTACTTATGCACTCCTCCTTGCACTCAGGCTCTACCCATGCACTCATGCAATCAACCAGACACTACCCATGTACTCTTCCAATCACTCAGGCACTACTCCTGCACTCATGCAATCACTCAGGCAATTTTTCTATTTTTAACCAGTATATGTGGTTCCGTAAGAATTGTTTTTTTTTTAACAATTTTTGAATTTGTTTGTATTTTCAAACAAATTTTTTTTGGGGTGTTTTTTACTTTTTTTCTAACAAAAAAAATTGAACAGTCCAACATGACTAGTTAAAAAAAAAACAGGAAAAAGAAGATTGTGAAGCATATAAAAAAGAAATTGACACTTGTGTGGTTTTATTGCGTTGACAATTACATCAATGCATTGCTCCCCAACACACAGTTTAGTGTCACATTTACGGCAATTGATGGAAGCATCCACTAGCTCTGGAAAAATATGTGGCCGAGGTGAAGGTGGAACTGCTGCACCCGATGTTGATGGTGCATTAGCATCAGCCTGGGCAGCTTCTTCATTTTTCTGACGCACCATGACTTCTTTGGCGAAACGAATGGGATGAATTGTCTCGAGGTGTTTTTTCATGGAAGAAGTGCCACACGAGTATTTTTTGTCTGACCCTCGAGAAAGCACTCTGGCACAAGGTGCAAGTCACTTTCCTGGCGTTGACCTTCTTTTCCCCCTCAGGCACTGTAAATAAAAGCCCATACTATGCTTTCTTTTCTCTTTTTTACAGGCTCCTCCACTTCCTCAGGATCTTCCAGCTGATCTTACAAAGGATGACTGGATGCCATTTTAGTAAAAAAGAAGTTAGGACACAACAATAAAAACAATTGTGAGAGCCTACAAAAAACAGGTCTTCACAGGAAGGCACACCCAAAATAAGAGGAATAAAACAGGTGTTGGATCCTCCCTCTAACAGAATGAAAAGCTTTTAAACCAATCAAAAACTTTCTTTCCATGTCACATGAATTTGCATACGGGTCGCGCACCCTTCGCGTAGACGTCGCACACCCGTGAAATCTCCTATACATAATTCTAAAGTATAAATTGCTGTTTATAAATTATTTTATAAAGTATATTAGTAAAAGTCTTTAAAAAAAAGTGATATTTAAAGTTTCCACAGTGATATTTCATACTTTTGAAATTACGCCGGAATCGGGACCCCTGCGCGATCCCGGAAATACGTGCCAGCAAGGTGCGCACATCCAACGCGCATACGTCGCACACTCGTAAAATCTCGTACAGTTAATTCTAAAGTATAAATTCCTGTTTATAAATTGTTTTCTAAAGTATATTAGTGAAAGTCTTTAGGCAAAACTGATATTTAAAGTTTCCACAGTGATATTTCATACTTTTGAAATTACGCCGAAATCGTGACCCCTGTGCGATCCCGGAAATACGCGCCGGCTGGGTTCGCGCACCCACCGTGTAGAACCGCGTCCCATACGAAATACCATCGCGTCCACAAAAATCTGTCAAAAACATTTGAAAACAAATTTAAAACAGCTTTATTACTATTTTTAATTAGTCACTAATACACCTCTACGTCTAAAACAAATATTAATTCGTTTGAAATGTGTTTTTGAGATTGCGATTCGTATACCGAATCCACGCACCCATCGTGTAGGTTCGCGTAGGGTGCGCGACTTCTTTTTAAAAATGTAAAAAAAAAAAAAGATAGTTATAACATTACAATAAAACAACTTTTGCTGTATTAAAAGCATTATTTCAAGTAAATATACATTTTAATCGTTCAAATAAATAACAGTATAAATCTTTAATAGTCTATGATATATATATTTTAAAAGAGTGATTATAATTATTAAAGAAGATTTGAGAAAAACTATGAATAATTTAAAAAAGAAAAGTTCAAAAAAATACTTGCAAACATTTTTTAAATAAAAGGAATTCTATAAAACACTTAGAAATTCTGTAAAAAAGCATAGATTACAGTAATTTTGTACTTAAGGTTTAGCATTTAATTTCACAGAATTAGCATTTAAAAAACCTTAGAAATTCATTGAAAAAACCACAGGTTTCAGGTACATTATAGATAGGCTGACATTGCACTCAATGTGAGGTACCTAAGTGCCTTTATAGTTGGTGGTATGAATATTGTTGAGTGAAACTTGAGAAAAATACTTCTTTATTCAGGTCCAAGAGAGTTTGCTTTGACTATTACCTGTGGTACCCTGTCTCTTGGATAGTGGGGTCACTCTCTTTTTCTTCACATGACATTGCACTCGTACAAAACCAGAGAAATTCGGCCATTATTCATAGGTCTACACACATCCACTCACTCACCGATACAGTCACTCATACACGCAGTCACTCATCAATACAGCCTCTGATATATGCACTCATACACCCATACAGACACTCGCATAGCTCCACTCATTCACAGAGATACTCACACACCTAGTCAGTCACCCAAAGACTCAGAGTGCCATTTACTCACCAATACAGTTATACACACACCACCTCATGTATTCATACAGATCCTAACACATACTTACTCTCTTATACAATCACTGGCACAAGCATACACTCATCCATACAGCCACTCTCACAATCACTCACTCTCACATATAGTCAGTTATATACTCCAACACTCACATATACTGCCTTTCACATATGTATTTACTAACACATGTACCACTGAGACATCCATTCACTCACCAACACAGCCATACACACACTCACCCACCCATACAACCCCTCACAGACGCACTCACGAACCCATACACCCAGTGAATCACCCACTCACATATCCATGCAGGGAGTCACACCTCCCCCACCAACCAACACAGACACTCAGGCACCCATACAGGTACTCAGAGTACCAATCATTAACCCATATAGACACTCATGTAGCTACTTACCAACCCATGCAGCCACTTACAAAACTGACAGACTGATACAGACATTCACACAGATTAGTCATTCACCCATGCATTCACTAAGACACTTTTAATCACTCACTTATACAGTCAGTCACGCACCCACTAAATCATCTGTTCAGACACTCATACACCCACTCATTCTTCAATACACCTTGGCGTATATATAGATTACATACTTAAACTTTTTAGAAACACACAGTCACTGGATGATGTCATAAGTGATGTCATTTGAGATGTCATCAGTGATGTCACTGACCATGTCATGAGTGATGTAATATGTGATGTCATCATCAGTGCATTGCGGGGGCGTGAGTTATAGTTAGCTCAGCTAACTATAACGGCCGAATTACCCTGTTTTTCTACGAGTGAAATGTCAGCCTAACTATAACATCCCTGAAACCTGTGGTTTTTTCAGTGAATATATATATATATATATATATATATATATATATATATATATATATATATATATATATATATATATTATCTACTGGCGGTCGCCAGTAGATAGTTATAGTTACAACCTATTATCCATAGGAAATCCGCGACATTCTATTTGAAATAATTCTCTTGCCGGTTGACGTATCTTCGTAAAATTTTCAAACTTTGTGGCCCGCTCCGGTCCGCTCCTACCCTGAAAGTCTCGGGGGGATTCGTCAAGCGGGGGCCGAGAAAAAGGGGGTCCCAAAACGCGTTTTCCCATGCAATTTTCCATAGGAAACTTTAGACACGGCTACAGCTCGAACTGCTGAACGGAATTACACCAAATTTGGCAAAGAGGTAGTTCTTGGTTCAGAAAGAACCCTTTTTGTTAAATGGTGTAAATCCGTTCAGTAGTTGCTGAGAAAATCAAAAGATAGGTATATCTAGGGCCGCGGATCCTCCCGAGCACGAGCTTTATGTTAATTGGCTGTCAACACTCCAAATCAGGAAGTGTTGGCAGCCATTTTGTCCCTCGGTAGAACCGAGGGACAGAAACAAGTGCGTAAGCGCACAAAGGGGGCAGGGTAGAAACACCCTGACCCCCTAGGTCTGCTCAGGGGTCCCACAAGGACCCCTGGGCAAAACATTTTTTTTTTTTTTAAATCGGGCAGGATGCGCTCAGGGAGCGCGAACCCTGCCGAAAGAAAATCGAAGCGCGGTCTCCCGCGCTTCGATGTTAATTGGCCCCCGGGTGGGCCAAGTCCCGGGGGCATGCTGGGGGGTTAATTTTATGTGTGGGGGCCTCTAGGGCCCCCAAGCCCCGGGGACCACCACCCCCGGGGCTTTATGGATAATGGTGCGGGAGGGCTCTGAGCCCTTCCGCAGCCCCGGGACCACCACCTCCCGGGGCTTCTTTTTATATTTAAAAACCTGTGTGGGGGCTCCAGCCCCCACACGCCCCGGGACCACCACCTCCCGGGGCACTAAGAAAAATGAAAATGGGGGTCCGTTTTGGACCCCCAAGCCCCGGGGACCACCACCTCCCGGGGCTTTCTCGATGTAGGGAGGGGGCCGCGCGGCCCCCTCCTGGAGCCCTTGATGGCCCTGGGGACCGCCACCCCCAGGGCCGGCTCCTGCAGTGTCCCGGGGTGCCTACCCCGGGACACTGCTGTTTGCAATGACAGGGACGGGAGCCTCGCGGCTCCCGTCCTGTCATTGCAAACTGCTTTGGATATTGGAAGAGAGAGCAGGAAACCTGCTCTCTCTCCAATATCCAAAGCCGACAGCTTTCCACATGGGGAGCAGCATGTTAGCTGCTCCCCATGTGTAAAGCAATGCCGGCTCCCGTAGGACACGGGGAGCCGGCGGGACTGTGGGGGTTTGGGGACCCCCCACAGTCCCCAACGAGAGGCCAGGCCCCGGGGGATGGGGTCCCCGGGGCCTAAAAATAGGAAAAGGAAGGGGGCCACACGGCCCCCTTCAGGGGAAAAAAACGATCGGGCCCGCAGGCCCGCCCCTTCCTTCACCACTCTGCAAACGCGCCCTGGCGCGTTTGCAGAGGGGAACGAATCCCCTTGAATACTGGGGGTCCTGGGGCCAACTAGCCCACCAGGAACCTCCAGTATGCGCCAGGGGCTGCCTTGCAGAGAGGTGTACAGAGGCCACGGCCCTTTTACACCTCTCTGCAACGCAGCTCTGTGGCGCTTTTGGAGGAACATGGTGGGCTAGTTGGACTCCAGGGACACTCAGGATTCAAGGGGAGTTAATCCCCCGACTTAAAACGCGCCACAGGGCGCGTTTGCACAGTGGTGAAGGGAGGGGCGGGGCTTCAGGTGACATGTGTGCAAACAGGCCCCGTGGCGCGTTTTAAGATGGGGAATTAAATCCTCTTCAATCCTGAGGGTCCCTGAGGGCCAACTAGCCCAACAGGTACGTCCAGAAAGCGCCACAGAGCTGCGTTGCAGAGAGGTGTAAAAGGGGTGTGGCCTCTGTACATGTCTCTGCAACGCAGCCCCTGGCGCATACTGGAGGTTCCTGGTGGGCTAGTTGGCCCGTAGGGACCCTCATGATTCAAGGGGACTTAATCCCCCAACTTAAAACGCGCCACGGGGCGCGTTTGCACAGATGCCACCTCAGGCCCCGCCCCTCCCTTCACCATTGTGCAAATATTCCTCTAAAATCAGCCGAAATACGAATTCCGATTTACTCACCTGTTATCAGGAGAGACCTCAGTGCTGCATCTTTCAGCCCAGTACTGATCCTCAAAAGTAATTTTAACCGTACTTACCGGTAACTTGAATTTCCTTCATAGGCTAACATTGACTGGTTTCACTTGGAAATTCTTCTAAGTGTGGAGTTTTGGAACTTTAAAATATTCCTCTAAAATCAGCCGAAATACGAATTCCGATTTACTCACCTGTTATCAGGCGAGACCTCAGTGCTGCATCTTTCAGCCCAGTACTGATCCTCAAAAGTAATTTTAACCGTACTTACCAGTAACTTGAATTTCCTTCCATAGGATATCATTGCCTGCTTTTTGCTGAAAAAGTTTCTAAGTGTTGATTTTTGAAACATACAAATATTCCTCTAAAATCAGCCGAAATCCGAATTCCGATTTACTCACCTGTTATCAGGAGAGACCTCAGTGCTGCATCTTTCAGCCCAGTACTGATCCTCAAAAGTAATTTTAACCGTACTTACCGGTAACTTGAATTTCCTTCATAGGCTAACATTGACTAGTTTCACTTGGAAATTCTTCTAAGTGTGGAGTTTTGGAACTTTAAAATATTCCTCTAAAATCAGCCGAAATACGAATTCCGATTTACTCACCTGTTATCAGGAGAGACCTCAGTGCTGCATCTTTCAGCCCAGTACTGGTCCTGAAAAGTAATTTTAACCGTACTTACCGGTAACTTGAATTTCCTTCATAGGCTAACATTGACTGGTTTCACTTGGAAATTCTTCTAAGTGTGGAGTTTTGGAACTTTAAAATATTCCTCTAAAATCAGCCGAACTACGAATTCCGATTTACTCACCTGTTATCAGGAGAGACCTCAGTGCTGCATCTTTCAGCCCAGTACTGATCCTCAAAAGTAATTTTAACCGTACTTACCAGTAACTTGAATTTCCTTCCATAGGATATCATTGCCTGCTTTTTGCTGAAAAAGTTTCTAAGTGTTGATTTTTGAAACATACAAATAATCCTCTAAAATCAGCCGAAATCCGAATTCTGATTTACTCACCTGTTATCAGGAGAGACCTCAGTGCTGCATCTTTCAGCCCAGTACTGGTCCTGAAAAGTAATTTTAACCGTACTTACCGGTAACTTGAATTTCCTTCATAGGCTAACATTGACTGGTTTCACTTGGAAATTCTTCTAAGTGTGGAGTTTTGGAACTTTAAAATATTCCTCTAAAATCAGCCGAAATATGAATTCCGATTTACTCACCTGTTATCAGGAGAGACCTCAGTGCTGCATCTTTCAGCCCAGTACTGATCCTCAAAAGTAATTTTAACCGTACTTACCAGTAACTTGAATTTCCTTCCATAGGATATCATTGCCTGCTTTTTGCTGAAAAAGTTTCTAAGTGTTGATTTTTGAAACATACAAATATTCCTCTAAAATCAGCCGAAATCCGAATTCTGATTTACTCACCTGTTTTCAGGAGAGACCTCAGTGCTGCATCTTTCAGCCCAGTACTGGTCCTGAAAAGTAATTTTAACCGTACTTACCAGTAACTTGAATTTCCTTCCATAGGCTAACATTGACTGGTTTCACTTGGAAATTCTTCTAAGTGTGGAGTTTTGGAACTTTAAAATAGTCCTCTAAAATCAGCCGAAATACGAATTCCGATTTACTCACCTGTTATCAGGAGAGACCTCAGTGCTGCATCTTTCAGCCCAGTACTGATCCTCAAAAGTAATTTTAACCGTACTTACCAGTAACTTGAATTTCCTTCCATAGGAATCCATTGTCTGGTTTTCAGCAGAAAAGTTTCAAAGTGTCGATTTTCACAAACTACAAATATTCCTAAAAAATCGCCTGTATGACTTAAACGCATTCTTTCAACTGTTTACAGGAGATGCACCAGTGCTGGATCCAGGATCCAACACTGAGTAAGAAAAAGTAACGATAACAGTTTTTAACTTCTAAGTGAATTTCCTTCCATAGGATAACATTGGTGATTCTATGAGAAAAAGTTTCTAAGTGTGAACTTTTAAAGTACAATAATATTCCTTAAAAATCACGACTGTAACCAAAACGCTTTTACTCAACTGTTTACAGGAGATGTCCCAGGACTGAATCTAGGATCCAGTAATGTGGTTAGAAAAGTAATCCATAAAGTAACTAATTGCATTTAACTAGAAATTCACATTGAGCTGAATGTTGCATTGTGTTTGAAAATGTGTTGCCCATTGCAACAACTGTAACTACTGTACTTAAAAGTCTATTGCCTATGTGCAAAGTAATTAAACTAAAGTAATTCATTCTGAGAAAGTCTTTTTGTAATGTAATGTATAATGTAATTACAATGTAATTTAAAAATAAAATATGTAAAAAAATTGTTTCTAAAAAATTTGGAAATCAGTATGGAAAAAATGTATATAACAATTAATACATTTAAAAGTTGTCATTTACAAAACCTTTGAAATTCACTGAAAAAACTGTAGGTTTCAGACATGTTATAGTTACAAATTAGCATTTAAAAAACCTTTGAAATTCACTGAAAAAACCATAGGTTTCAGGGACGTTATAGTTACAAATTAGCATTTAAAAACCTTTGAAATTCACTGAAAAAACCATAGGTTTTAGGGACAGTTATAGTTAGTTGGACATTGCACTCGTACAAAACCCGTGAAATTCTCCCGTTATAGTTAGTCCAGCTAACTATAACTCGCGCCCCCGCAATGCACTGCTGATGACGTCACATATTACATCACTCATGACATGGTCAGTGACATCACTGATGACATCACTGATGACATCTCAAATGACATCACTGATGACATCATCCACGTGATAATCTGATGCACCTCCTCACACTCTAATATAACCTTTGATACACCCACTCTAAATTACAGACTGCCATTCGCAAAACCATAGACACTCCAACACCAATAACTACATACCCACTCACTGATTCTTAGGTCTACGCACACATCCACTCACTCACCCGTACAGTCACTCATACTTACGGTCACTCAGTACAGGACTATCATATGCACTCATACTCCTATATAGACACTCAAACACCGCCACTCATCCATAGAGGTACTCACACATCTAGTCAGTCATGCAAATAATTAAACACACTACCATTTACTCACCTATACAGTTATACACACACCAGCTCACTTACTCATACAAATAGTAGCACATTCTTACGCTCTTATACAATCACTGATACAAGCACACACTCATCCATACAGCCACTATCACAATCACTCACTCTCGCTTATAGCTATTTATATACTCCAACACACATATATACTGCCTTTCACATATGTAGTTACTCACACATGTACCACTGGGACATACATTCACTCACTAACACACTCTTACACACACTTACCCACCCATACAGTCTATCACAGTTGCACTCTTGAAACCATCCACCCAGTGAATCACCCACTCACACATCTATGCACAGAGTTGCACACACCCCTCCCACACAAACACTCAGGCACCCATACAGATACTCAGACAAGCATTCAATAACTCATATAGACACTCATGTAGCTATTCACAAACACATGCAGCCACTTACACAGCAACAGACAGACGGATACAGACATTCACCCAGTTTAGTCACTAACCCATGCATTCAGTAAGATACGTTAAATCACTCACTTATAGAGTCAGTCACGCACCTACTAAATCATCCATACAGACACTTACACACCCACTCATTCTTCAATACGTCTTTTCCTATATATATTAAAAATATTTAAACTTTACAGAAACACACAGTCACTGGATGATGTCATCAGTGATGTCATCAGTGATGTCATTTGAGATGTCATCAGTGATGTCATCAGTGATGTCACTGACCATGTCATGAGTGATGTAATATGTGATGTCATCAGCAGTGCATTGCGGGGCGCGAGTTATAGTTAGCTGGACTAACTATAACGGGGAATTTCACGGGTTTTGTACGAGTGCAATGTCCAACTAACTATAACTGTCCCTAAAACCTATGGTTTTTCAGTGAATTTCAAAGGTTTTTTAAATGCTAATTTGTAACTATAACGTCCCTGAAACCTATGGTTTTTTCAGTGAATATAAATATATATATATATATATATATATATATATATATCCTTCTGCTCATTAGACTATTGTGGGAAAATATTATCCCCCCAGTGAGCAGTATTAAACCATACCAGCCACCTGAAACACACCCCCGCATGTGTGGTCGTCTGCCATGACCAGCAGGTTGTTTACCACAGACAGAGATGCCACCAAAGGCGGTTGTTGGGGGGAGAATAAGGAATGGGTGGTTTATCTCTCAGCTGAATGAGAGAAGACCGGAGATGCACGCTTGTGGGACAAGTGTGTAGGAGATTGTACAGAGGAACCTGTTAGTTGAGGGCTGTTGAGGTAAGATTTGCATAAGCAGAAAAAGTATCCATAGTTGCTTAGCAAATGGCTCAGGACTAAGGAAGAATGCTGCCCATGAAGTGGCGTGCTTGGAGATGTTCTGTGTGGGTACAGCAATGTCCTCCTTCTTGCTCAGTACCTCCTCCTTGACCAACTACTGCTCCAACTCTTCTTCATCCTCTTCCTCGTCTTCTTGAGCAGTATTGGCTTCTGAGATAGTTGCTGGGAGGAGGATTGGATTCTCTTCTTGTATTGGCCTGCTGTCCTCTGCTTGTAGATAGTTCAGCATCATCGTCCAGAACAATATCCCTAGGACTTGCAAAAAGAAGATGTAAACATTTGAAGTACATCAAATACAGCATTGTGTCTAAAGTTCAACGCTGTACTTTAATTGCCATTGTTTTGGAAAGATTTATAAAGTTAGTACCATATGAACATAAAGAAGCATATGAAATTAAGGGTTGATCCATGCACAAAATTATTACATCTCAACAATGCCAACTCACTAGCTTGAGCCACAGATTCTGGATAACCTCCATGAGGTCAGCTGCTCAAGCAGTGTCCTTGTAGTTGGTGTTACCAAGGTATCTCCTGAGCCAGAATAATTATGTGCAATGTACTTTATCAATCTAAAGTATTAAAGACCAAAAATGCTACATATTACTGATACATATATCAAAAGAAAACAATCAGCAGAACTATAAAAAAATAAGTTATGTAATATAATCATTTTGATAAATAAATTGTAAAGAAGAGATGCAGATATTAAGATCAGATGGTCTTAGACTTGCCTGACTGACAGATGTTAGAAGGCTTGATAGCTGGTGCCAGAATGTTACTTGATGTCATTGGCATTGATGTTTGCAAGATGGATACCAGGGACTGGTATATGTCAGAAACTGAAAGGAGAGTGATACACATAGTGGAGTAAGCCATCCTAAATCATATAACAAGAGGATATTTTGATTGATGGTTATACTGATTTTGAAATGCACAAAGAACCTTCTCTTTCAAGCTAAGACAAGTCCCAACAGATATCTTAAGGTGCTACCCTTGCACTGCCAAGTCTAAGGAACATTTTATTAGGAAGAATATCACTTATTCAACAATTACATTGCATATTGAGCAGGATGCAACTAAGGATGTGTGACGAGACATTCTGCTACTCTGTTAGTAACAAATAAAGAGGTTAGATACAAAGCCAAAAGTGATAGAAATCCCTTATAGTGTATACGTTATATTATTAGCATAAGGACATACTTGTGCCGCATAGTTGGGTTGCATTGCAGAAGCTGTCCTGTGTGTTGCTCCATCAAAACTCAGAAATAAAATAAATATAATTGAAACATCTAATCATTTATAGGGTATCTGTTAGTAATTGTGTCAGAAGAGCAGACACTGATAGGGTGGAAGAGGAGAAAGTCCTGTTTTGCCCTGATGAAAACACCCTCATGACATTCTACTTTCTCCGTTATGTAAACAACATCAGCCATCATTCCTCGAGGTGACATTCAATATCTTGCCTTTTCGGTTGCTGCAACCATCTGCTAGTCTACTACAGGCTATGCAAACCCAGCAGCATACCAGCCTACAAGTCCCCATTCTTCCAATCTTCTCTTTTCTATTGGATTGTTTGGTAGAGCTTCAGTTTTCATCACATTGTGACTACACGTATCCTTTGAGCTCTGTGGTTTCATGTAGTATTATCACAGAGGCTTCCAGAGATAGGAACAAAGTACACTGTTTCACATCTATCAAGTCAACTTTATTTATTGGCAAGAATTCATCTTATAGCAACAATACACATATACAAAATCACATGTAAGCAAATGAGATCTTCAAACATAAAATCCAGCTTTAAGAAAGTCAGGAGAAGTGCTGTGCTAAGATCGCTCACACATGCTCTTAGCTAACGTTAATACCTCCTTCACTCCATTTCTCCTCCATAGAATTTTCCGAATCAGCACTCTTCCGTTCCTTCAATCCATGGATTGATTACATAGTTCTACTGAGGACGACCCCATATTTGGGTAGGTATTTCTCATGCCCCATTCTCTCTTTCCCCTCAACTTCCCTGTCTCATTAAATTCATCGTTTCCTCAGGCGTCTATTCTACCTTGAAAACGACCTCCGGTTCCCTTACGCTAATCTACATTGACTGCATTACTGCCTGCCTGCGGACTCTCCATCGCTTTATGGAAGTACAGCCACACTTTTCAGCCGCTAGGTAAATTCCCCTCCGTATTCATACTCACTTAGTTCACACTTTCACATGTTGTTTCTGCATGGTTTTCTCACATGCACTCTCACTGACCCCGAATGATATGTATTGTATGCCTTACTCACTGACTACTCACTCACCTGAACTTTTTACCGTCCGGACACTAGCATGTCTTAGGCACCCTCAATCTCTCATTATTGCCAAAATCCGCTGGACACTTAACTGAACGTGTCCTTACTTTTACAACTACATTCTTTCTCCTATTAATATATCTTCTTACGATTCCTTCCCTCTTTCTCTCCTTCTTTTTCTCGCTCTTCTTTCTGATTGTCGTAGTCATCCTTTCTCAGGCACCATTTGCTCTGTCCTGAAGATGATCCCATGATTGTTCTAAAGGGATCGAAACGTCGTCGACCTCATGTACTTTGAGAAGACACATCTATTACTATGTTGTCCTAAGTACCTTAATGTAATTTACGCTGGCCATATTATTGTATTTTCTGGCCACGCCTCAAAAAACTGCCTGAGTTTTCTTTCTTTTTCTGTTTGTAAACAAATTGTACGTGTTCCCACTTGTATGTCTTCTGAATTTTTTCATATTAAATGATTATGTCCAGTTGGACAGCACTATATAGATTTCATTTTATCTCTATATGAAAATTAGTTATGTTAATTGCTTCCTTCTCAGGGACCACAGCTCTTGAAAATATATATATATGTGTTTACACATCATGACATCGAAAAGTAGGTCAAATTACTACTATAACTTTCCTCTTAGCCACAGCGAAAGGGAAAGTGCACAGATCATCAGTACTTGCCTGGCGGTCAGCATATAAATCTATTAAATAATTCATGTCTGCATATAAAACCCTCACATATAAAATTCAGTTTAAAATAGCACAAAGGATTATGGAATTCACACTGCCTAGCATCTAAAAGAGATTCCTGTGGTTACAAACAACATGTATCTAAGAATTTGCGAGGATAAAAATAATCCCCATGCCTCATTACAGTCTATACAGAGGCTGGTAATAAAACATCTGATAGAGACATCTAGCCGCAGATTCCTTAACTTAGAATATCCCCCAGGTGCCAGACTGGATCCGGAGATTTTTCAGCAGTACCTCTGTGCACTGGGGTACGGCATCGCATGGCTCTGCCCTGACATCGCCACAGATATGACGTCAGTTGAGCCATATAAGTCCCTACTGGCGCGCTGACGTCAGTTTTCTTCTTTTCCGCACCTGTAGCGCGGATCCAGGAGAAGCGGTTTCTTCTGGCCTGTTTCTGTTTCTTAGGCCTAGCTCATGCCTTTTCGTGTCTGGGAACAGTGTTTTGATGCCTTCGGGCTTTAAGCCGTGTGAGACCTGTATGCGGCAGATGTCGGCGACGGATCCGCACGCAATTTGTATGTGGTGCTTAGGTGAGCACCACGACTCCGTGGAGTGGGACGCCTGTCGGAAGCTGAAGCCGAAGTCCCTGCGGGAACATAGGATGAAATTGTTGTCCGCCCGGATGTCCCGTTCGGAGTCCAAGCGTCGCCAGTCTCCATCTCGAGCTGGGGCTCCTGTTTGGGGCAGGTCACGGAGTCGTTCCTGAGGCCGTCGCTCGCCTTCCTCAGGTAAGCACAAGAAGAAGTCACGGAGGCCATCGGCCTCACGTAGTCATGACGTCGGTGGCCGCTGCTCCTGGTCTTTACCGGGCACGGCCCCTTAGCTGTCGACCCCCTCCTAACCCCCATTTCCTGGGGTTGGGGCAACTAGGACCCAGATGGAAGCCTATTACCAGGCTTTGCAGGCCATCTTTGGGTCAACCCCTCTCCCTGGCACACCTTCGGGACCCACAGAGGTGGTAGGGACTCAGACTGGGAGTTCGCCGGCGGGTTCGCCCTCGGCACCAGTCGAGTACCCTGACTCCGGTTCTGGAGTCGCTGGGACGTCATGAGTCAGCCCGGTGGGGCTTCCCATTCAAGCGTCGGGCCGCAGTCCACCTACGGCGTCAGGGCACAGTCCTGTGGGGCTCCCTGCAATGACGTCTGATGCAGCCGCAGCAGGGGACTTGTCCCCGTCCCGACACCAGTCAACGAAGTCTCCTTCGGCATTCGTTGACATCAATGCGGCGCCATCTCGACGTCATTCGATGCCGGAGACGTCCTTTCCTCCTCCTTTGCTGATGTTGGATGAGGCCCCTGGGGATTCATCCCCCCAGTGTTGCTTGCCCGTTCTTCAGAACATGTTGATGTGGAGCAATTGCAGGCCCCTGGCCCTCTTCGGGCTGCAGAGCCTTTGGCCTTTGGTGGACGTGTTAGCCTGCAACCGTCCCCTAATTATGATCTGCTGTCACCACCTAGAATGGCCATGGAGGCTAGTGCAGCGTTTGCACGAGTTGTTCGCAAAGCTGCTGACATATTGCAGTTCCAGCCTCCTTCTGTCTCTCTGCCTTCTGATCCCTTGTTGGATCTGCTCCACCAGGGCAACGCAGATGTCAAGCCCTTGCTGCCGTTTGGCGCGTTGTTCTTAGACATTCTTCTGGGGACCTGGGCGAGGCACTCCTCGGGGGACCCTCTGAAGCGTGCTATCGCACATTGTCATCGCCCAACTCCAGATGACCCTGTCTGTCTGTCCCTACACCCTAGGGCTCAAGGGCTTGTCATCCAGGCAGCCTCAGCTTTGCTGCCGTCGTCCTCTCCTCTGATACTTCCACCCACTAGGGAGTGTTGCTGGTTGGAGACATGTGGTAGACAAATGTTTGCGTCCGCGAGCTCAGGCCTTCGGTCCTTGAACACGTCCTGCGTGTTTGCACGAGCTACTTCTGCCCTATGGGACTCGGTTGAGCGCCTCCTTCCCTCTCTTCCGGAAGGCCCTCGGACTGACCTGACTCGGATACTCCACAATGGTCGTGAGCTGGCAAAATTTTCGATTCGATCGGCCATGGACACCACTGACTCTGTGGGTCGGGCTATGGCCAGGTCAGTTGCTCTGCTTCGCCATGCTTGGCTGCGTGATGGCAGTTTGCCTGAAAATGTTCAGGAGCATCTCCAAGATTTGCCCTTTGATGGGGCCCATCTTTTTGACAGTCATGCGGACTCAGCGGTCTAGCGTCTCATGTCGGGTTTCCTTTGATTGACATTGTTTTAAGTCCATTGTTGCGGACTTATTGTCTTGTTTGCATTGTTTGCAGTATTGTCACTGCTTTTCTCTGGTATCCATCTCTGGGTTCAAGCTATTTCCCAGACGGACGGTACAGCTAGACAGCTGTTTCTGCCCTTATTTTTGACTCCTTTGTCTAAAAGCTAGTCTCAAAAGGTGTTCCCTTGCTATTTATAGGGATGTGACATACCCTATGTGGGGTATTCGTTAGTTATCGTATAGCCATTCTACCTTGCCACGGAAAGTGTTCTTACTGGGTGGTGTGTGTACAATGCTCCAGGTACTGTTCTTGCTGGATGGTGTAGGTCCTTACTGAGGATCCCGCTAGGTCCTCTTAGGATTGTTATCTTCTTTCCCTCTGGGGAATTTTCCTATAATTCATGCTGTAGGCTTATCGCGATATGGTTTTCGCTTCTTCACATCCCCCTACTGTTGTGGGACTTCTCCTCTGGTAAGACCCTCAAGGGTGGCGTAGCTCTCTTTGGAGCTTACATGTTTGTATTTTACGGTTGGTCCATAGTTCTCTCCTGCCTCTGAGGATGCAGACTTCTCCAGAGTATTATTGGGTTTATCCCACAACTGGCTCTTCCCGGCGTGTTCACGTCTTCATTTTCTTGCCTTTGGCTGTCTTTCAAGCGTTTCGCTGTGTTTCCACCTTGTTTTTTTGCCTATGTTGGCTGTCTTAGGTGTAAGCCAGTGTCCCTTGTGAGCATGTTTTTCTGTTCCACTTCTGGAACAGTTTCTATTCCGCTTTCAGTTCTGGCACGGTATGTGGGTACACACTGGGTACGTTCATAGGCACTGGGTGCCTGCTGGTCCAACTTGCGCCACAGCGTTGGCTGCGCTCTAATTTTTGTGGTATTGTCTACTCTTCAATCTCTGGTGTTAGGAAGTGCTTATGTCCTTGGTCTTCCCTCTGCTCATTGCCAGGCAGGGGCTCAGGTCCCTCTAGTCGATGTTATCCTTAGAAGTCTCTCTGTTCAGAGATGCTCATTGTCATTTATACAGTGACTGTATATGGTTATATATACATATTTCTGAATATATCTGTATGTGATTTACTGTTTTTTGACATATGTTATGTCCAGCTATGATTCACATCGGTACCGTAGGTACCTATTGTGTGGGCTGCTGTATTTGTCTTGGGCATACTCTTTGAATTGCCCTTGTTTTTCACTTTATACAAAAGAAAATGTCAGTGTGTGTGTATATATGTGTATAGGGGCGGTGACAGAGAGAAGATTCTGAGACAAAAGGAATCCAGACATATTTTAAATTTTACATTTTCGTACACTGACCCCTAAGGGATTTAACAAAGATGAGGAATTACATTCACACTTGTAATGACCTGGTGTTCGGGACTTCTAATGAGACTGTACCTAATTTTAAATTAATTGGAATTTAATGTAATGAATTAACACATAAAAATACCTTTCACTTCCTTGCTTCTCTTCCCTTTTTTCCGTTCTTTATTCATCTTTTCATCTTCCTTTCAATCTTTCCCTAATTAATCACAGATCAATGAATAGAAATCATCAGTGAATTGCCTTGAAATTGTGAAATATTAGCTGTAGAACTATCGATGATGATGCAAGGTACCCTATCAACTAGTTAAATGAGAAGTAGTCAAATTAATGAGTTTTATCGGACTGGTTATTGGTAACCATATTGAGGCAGGACTGCCCACTGGAGGGCAGATAGTAGGCACATGAGTCTTTGTTTAATTGTTTATGTGATTAGAAGACATTGTAAATGTTATAAAAACCCATTGGAGGGCAAACGAAAACAGTCGGTAAGTAGAAAAGTCCTTGCCAAATAGGCCCACTGGGGGCGTATGGACAGATAAATCGCCATATCACAAATGTACTAAATTGTAGTAATACCGCAAATATTACCATCGAAGAAAATTGATTTTCAGAATTTCAAGATGTAAACAGGGTGACACATTGGTGTATAAAAATATGGATTGATCAGATGAACTTGTTAATAATTTTCAATATTTTAAATTGGGTTAATGATGACAGCAAATGGAACGTATTTGGAAAAAACTGCAAATACCACAATGCAAAGCAACAGAATACAGGATATGATGTCAGCCTGTTTAAATAAGATCCGAAAATGCCGCCGTTTTGAGTTGTTTTGTCGCCGTGAGCAAGATCTCGGCTGAGATCGAAACGCGTAGGGGTTGCTGGCATGCTGTAAATAAACACCCCATGGAAAAGCATAATTGACTGGACTAAATTATTGCGGAAACTGTGAGTGCGGGAAAAATCCCATTCTGGGAAGTTTTGTTTGTAATTGTAACGGCGAGGCTCTGCCGCACTTCATCGCACAGCCGGGGAGCGCCCGAAGGTCAGGAAAGTGGGCCACACTTGGAAGGAATATATATATATATATATATATATATATATAACCTACTGGCGGTCGCCAGTAGGTAGTTATAGTTAGGACCTCGTTTCTATTCAAAAAGCGTTTTTTGTTTTCCCAATAACTTTGGGGCCGTTTGATGAATCTTCGCGAAATTTTCAAAACTAGTGGAGCGCTCCGGTCAGCTCCTGTCTTGAAAGTTTCGGGGTGATTCGTCAAGCGGGGGCCGAGAAAAAAGGGGGGTCCCAAAACGCATTTTCCCCATGTAAATTTTCATAGGAAACTTTATACAAAGCTACAGCCCGAACTGCTGAACGGAATTACACCAAATTTGGCAAAAAGGTAGGTCTTGGTTCAGAAAGAGCCCTTTTTGTTAAATGGTGTAAATCCGTTCAGTAGTTCTTGAGATATTAGCAAAAAGCGGAATTTGCGTAGTCGCGTTACGCAAAGTTCCGCGAAGATGTAAAAAATCTCCGCAAGCTATGCAGAATTTCGCAAGCACGCGGAATTGCTTGTTCCGCGCATTTGCGATGCGTTTTTTCCTGTTCGGGAAAGCTGTGTGCGTGCTCGGGGGGAAATATCTCGCGAACTTGCCCATGCGGTCGCCAATTGGCGAGGCAATCTTGTTTCACTTGTCCCGCCCGTTCGCGATGCATGTTCCCTGTTCGTGAACGCAGATGTCCGATGGCGCGTCCGAATGACGTGTTCGTGATCGCACACTCTCGCAGGATCGCGCGTCCGGCTACCAAAATCTCTTGGCGCACGCGAACGGATAGGAAAACTCTTCGGCAAACGCAGGGATCCTGGTAAGTCGCTACCGCGTGCGCGAACACGCATTTTGAAAGCGCGAACAAGGAAAAAATTCCGGCATTTTCGGCAATTACGCGTTTTTCGCGGAACGCGGAATTGCCAAAATTCCGCTAATTCCGCGAGCGGAGCGGATTTTACCACCCAGGCCTATATCTGAGCACCGAGGAGGGTTCACGAACCCTCCGGGGCACGAGCTTCACTCTGATTGGCTGCCAACACTCCAAACCAGGAAGTAGAACCGAGTCACAAGAAAACAGTGAAAAAGAGGTTAAAAAAGAAGAAAAGGGGGCAGGGTAGAAACACCCTGACCCCCTATGCCTGCTCAGGGGGTCCCACAAGGACCCCCAGGGCCCAAAAAAGCATTTTTGTTTTTTTAAACGGCAGAATTCGCGTTGGGGTCGCGAATCCCGCCGAAAATGTTTAAAAAAATGAAGCACGGGCTAATTGTGTGCGGGGGGCACGCGGCCCCCCGCAGCCCCGCGGACCGCCACCTCCCCGGGGCTTTTTACAAAATGAATTCGTGGGGGGCTCCCACCCCCCCACGCCGCCCCGGGGACCGCCACCTCCCCAGGGCTTTTTTAATTGTATGCAGGGGGCACGCGGCCCCCCCGCAGCCCCGGGGACCGCCACCTCCCGGGGCTATGCTAATTATGTGCCGGGGGCATGCGGCCCCCCCGCAGCCCCGGGACCGCCACCTCCCTGGGGCTTTCTACAAAATGAATTCGTGTGGGGGTCCCACCCCGCCATGCTGCCCCGGGGACCACCACCTCCCCAGGGCTTTTTTAATTGTATGTGGGGGGCACGCAGCCCCCCGCAGCCCCGGGGACCGCCACCTCCCCGGGGCTCTGTTTTTTTTTTACAAAAAAGAAGTGCGGGGGCAAGAGCCCCCCCACACGCCCCGGGGACCACCACCTCCCCGGGGCAGACTTTATTCAAATTTGGGGGTCCTTTACGGACCCCCAGCCCCGGGGACCACCACGTCCCCGGGGCTTTCAAAATGAAGGGAGGGGAGCCCTTGATGGCCCTGGGGACCGCCACCCCCCAGGGCCGGCTCCTGCAATGTCTCGGGGTGCCTACAGATTTGTTCTCTTTGGAACTTGGTGGGGTTCAGTCGCAGACCCTCCTCCAATGGGGTATGGCTTTGGTATCTGTTCTAAGTTAAGGAATCTGTTGCTAGATGTCTCTATCAGATGAACAAGTTACTTATCTTTGGTAACAATGTATCTTTTAGAGACATAGTCTAGCCGCAGATTCCTTAATGCCGACCCATCCTCCCTACTCTGCGAGGACCTTTTCAGGTTGGGTTCTTCCCACTGGTCTTTCTGCCTGTGGTTTCTGTTTTCATGCATGTTAGTCTCTTCTCATCCTTCCCAGGTCAGGATGTCTTATTCTGTCCCTATATCCATCCACGCTCTTGCACCCTGGTTCTTTTCTAGTGTGGAGTTTGGTCATGTCCTTCTTCCCTCCCCCCTGAGACTTTTTCTGCATTAGTTTGGGGTCTATTTGACTATGTTACAGTCAATTGGTCGTATTTAGTGCGTATGGTTGCACATTCTCTGTTGTTGCAGAAATGTTGTCAATTGCCATAACTTCATGTAGTTACAGTCTTGTTGTTCATTACAATGACATTCATGTGGTTGCAGACTGCTTGTTGTTTACCATAACATTCATTTCCATTGCTTTTTTGCCTCATAGGAGGGTATGGTTCTTCGCTTCTGCAAGACTGTTTGTAGGGGCGAGTACTTTGCTCTCTCCCTTCAGTTCCTTATAGTATGACGGTTTTTCTCTACAATGCATTGTGATGTTTCTCCTCATTTTATTATTTATTGTCATTGTTGTTTCAAAGAATTTTAATCATTTTTGGCACACTGTTCCCACACTCTCACAGTTTTAATAGTGGCTCTGCGTTGTGGAGCGGAAAGGTTTTGCAGTAGAAAACTGACATCAGCGCGCCGGGAGGGACTTATATGGCTCCACTGACGTCATATCTGTGGACGACGTCAGGCGGTGCCATGCGACGCCATCCCCTGGCGCGCAGAGGTACTGCTGAAAAATCTCCGGATCCAGTCTGGTGCCTGGGGGATATTCTAAGTTAAGGAATCTGCGGCTAGGCTGTGTCTCTACCAGATACATTGTTACCGAAGGTAAGCAACTTGTTCTTTAAACAATAAATTCCACAGTGTATTCTTTTGCTTATGGAATTGTTTTTTTCTGAATAGCATTAATAAACCTTGCTACTTCAATTGCAACATTAAAACTCTTCATTTCAAATAAAGTTTTCAGTGCTTCCATTCTTGATAGGGCACCATACCTTTTGAAAATTGAGTGAAGGATCTGGTTTCTTATCTATTTAAAATTCAAGCAGTCAAGAAATTCCTTGATTATTTTGCTTATTGAAAAGAGGGAAATTAAGAAGGGGAAGTTGAAGGTTGGCCAACAACTCTCTGTGCTGAGTCTGGACCGATGCTTGAGACAGACCAGTTAATTGTTCCATGTTGTAATTAACTTGTGGTCTTTGTGTCTAAAAGAAGATTTAAAATACCAACATGCATGTATTGTTGTAGTTTGGGGTAGATTTACTAATCATCTTTTTTGGACATAATGGAAATAATTTTCAAATGTAATATTTTGATTCAACACAACAGTTAAAATACTACTGCAATATTTGGGAACTGTTTAATTTCCGTTTTGTTAAACTTTGTTTATGTGATGATGGTCCTGTGCAGCTTTACCTAACATTCAAAACACTGTATTTATTTCCATTAAAAAAATACATAACTTCACAATTTTTTTTAAATGTGCAAAATTATTACTCTAAAAACATCAATAATACAAAATCCTTTAGATTTCTTTGTTGCTTTATACAAATGTAATCCAACGTTTTAAAGAATTTGCAATACACTGTTCAAATATCTAATCACAGGATTTTGCAAATAAAAGTATTTGACCAAGCGTTTCTCATTTTTTGAATGCATGTTTAGATTTTGTAAAAATAATCATTCCTTACTATCTGAAAGGTCTTAAGAATTTGTAAATAAGTATTGGCTTGGTAGATGTTTGGTAAATGGTCCACAATGTAATTTCTGATAGAGACTTCTAACTGCAGATTCCTCACCTTAGAATATTCCCCAGATGTCAGACTGGATCTGAAAAATCTTGAGCAGTACTTCTGTGTGCAGGTGGGCGGCATTGTGCGGCTCAGCGTCGACGTCGTACATGTTGGAAGAAACATGCATGGTGCCTATATCACATATCTATTTCTTTCTTTCTGAGCCAACAGTGTGCATCTGTAGACCTTCCTTGGTCTTTTTCTGACCACTTTTTTCAACCCTTTTATCAATTCTGTTTGTGCTTTGCTCCCAGTGTGCCAGGGATATGCCCTCCAACAAACCCATAGGATTTAAACCATGTGAGGAATGTCACAGACAAATTTCTGTCTCTGACTCACACTTGGTTTGCCTGTGGTTGAACCACGACACCAAGGCCTGCGCCAACTACAATTCGATGCACCCCTCACAGTGCAATGCAGCTCCTCACAACGTGGCAGACAAAGGCTCAGCACTGATATCATTCCCAATCCCAAGAGAGGTTTCAGGCCCATTCTTAGAGCCGATCCCGCAGACGATCGTCATCTATTCCAAGTCATTGTCTTTGTAGTCGAGTAAGTCAAAGAAGTAGAAGTAGAAGAAGAAGTCAAAGCATTCTGCAGCTTCTGGGCCTCAATCCCGCACTTCACCCGTGGAGCAGATGGGCAGGTCCATTTCCCACTTCCTCAAGTTCCCTGGAACTGGGGCGACCCCAGTGCAACTCAAGGAATTCCCTCGGGTACACATTTGAGCCCCATGGAACCGAGAGGTTCCCTTGCTGGGTTGCCGCTGGTGGGTCCGCCCCTGGCATCAACTAGGCCCTATGTATGGATCTGCTCCCTGATCTGCTCCTTGACACCAACACCTATGCCTGTCGCAGTTCCCTCGGTGCCATCACTGATGCCACCTGAAGAGGACTCTATCGTCCTCTCTGGCACCGAGACGGCACTGCTGCCACACCACTCGACGTCGACAGCAGATTCGCAGAGTCCTTGTTAACCCGCCCTAGATTTGCCACCCCTTGACAGATCCACCTTTCCGGAGGGGGGTGATGATGAAGAGGACTATGGCCTCCTGGAGGATGATTCTTACCAGGAGGAAAACTAGTATGAGGAGCTGGGGGACATCAGTGTTCTAGACAACTCCCACACTCTGGCCTGGTTTTTCCCCTGCGCCTTGCCACCGAGGTAGGAGCATATTTCGCTGTGGTGATGCGAAGAGCAGCAGAGGCCCTTGTCTTACAGCTACCCACTATTGACATCAAGACTAATGTCTTGATACAGGTGCTTCATCCCTGGGTGAGCTCTGAGGAGCTATTGCTCCCCTTTGATAAAACCTTCACCAATGTTCTTCTGGGGGCCTGTGCTCCCATACACAGGAGGATTGCCTGTTGCCACTGCCCCACCTCTGGAGACCTGGCCTTCCTCACCCAGCATCCCTCCTCCCTCTCTAGACAGAGTGACAGAGAGAGAGAGAGACTGGTGGTGCAGTCCTTGACAGCAAATCTCTACCCGACTGCATTCACTAGCTCTCCACTGGTTAAGGAATCAAAGAGGCTGGATATCTTTTGGAAGATGAACTTTTCTTCCACCAGCCGGGTATTGTATCGGGGAACACTGCATGCTTATTGGGCCGATATACTCACATCTTGTGGGACTCTTTGCACAGCTGCTGCTCATGCTTCCTGAAGAGGGCCGGGCCATCTTGAACGAAGCACTGGTTGCAGCGAAGGTCACCATCGGTGCGGACCACCTACTCGATAGACAGGGCGTTTTCCATCAATAGTGGCACTCCATCGCCACACCTGGCTAAAATTGACAGGGTTTCAGGGGATGTCCAATCTTCTGTGATGGACACGGACTTTGACAGCTCTTGCCTATTCAGTGATAAGGTAGACTCAACGCTGCAGTGCCTTAAGAAGAGTTGAGTCACTGCCAGAACCTTTGGCCTCTCCTTGGGTTCCCAACAACAGCGATAATCCTCCTTTTGCCCCTCTTGTGGCCACAACGGTGGCCTCCATGGGCGCCCGCAATTCCAGTCATACCCACAAGCAGGTTCCTCAGTCATTTTGTGGCCAGGAATGCAGATCTTACAGAGGACCTGGATCCCACACCCAGCGTACTGTCCAGTCCCCCACCCCTTTGGCTGCCGCAGCCCCCGAACATCTTTAATGGGTCCTCAACATGGCACACCCATCCCCTTGGCAGCAGGATCAGGCACCACCTCCCCCAACGGCAAGCAATAACCTCAACAAGTAGGTGTTCCAAATAATGCAGTGGGGTTATGCCCTTCTGTTTCTGGAAACCTTGTGTACCTTGCCCACGTCCTCAGAACGGTTGACAGAGGATGATCTCTTCTTCCTCCTTCAGAAAGTACAGGCTCTGCTGGCCAAAGGGGCCTTTGAGAGGATGCCAGCATCAGAAGTAGGGTGTGGTTGTTATTCCTGCTACATTCTGGTGCTAAAAAGGATGAAGGCCTTCAACATGCTCCCTGTTGCTCAGGTTCTAACCCTGGAGACTGGATGGTATCGTTGGAGCTCCAAATGTATACTTCCACATTCCGGTCATGCAGGCCCATAGATGCCCCTTGGGTATTCATTAAAGTGATGACTGTGGTTGCAACACACCTGCGGAGCTCAGGGTTCCAGTCTTTCCCTACCTCGACAACTGGTTGTTAAAGGCGAGCCCCACCACCCACCTTTTTCCAGACCTGAAGAGTGTCTGTCAGACTTTTCAAAGGTCAGCCTGAAAGACCCTCTTCTTGTTCGGGTCAGGCAGCCAGGCGCTATAAATGCGTTAAAAGCTCAGGCGCCTGCCTGCCTGAACTGAACATTGCCAGGCAGAAGAAGTCGTAGCCCGGTGGGTGTTACCTCCTCAGCCTGGCAAAGTACCTCAATACTTCCCCTCCTGACGAGGGAGAGTGCCACTGATAGACTCAAACCTGGGTGCTTCAGTTTTCAGCCCTGAAGTGCCCAGGGCCAATCGTCTATCACTGATGCCTCGTCAAAGAGTTAAGTGGGGTCAGCAGTCTCACTGACCCCTATCTCGCTCTGTGACGGGAAAGGTGCTGCCTCCTCTCACTGCCTGACCTAATCTCGGCGATGGCACAAGGTTTCTACTGAGAATGACTCGATCTATTCGCAACTGCAGAAAATGAGCAATGTCAGCACTTCTGCGCATTGGAGTTTCCAAAGCGACTCTCGCTCACAGGCACGCTCGTCTTATATTGAAACCCAGGACTCTTGTCCGCCTTTCAGCCAATATAGCTTCTGCTCCAGGTTCTCAAGAAGATCAGGTCCAACCAGGCCCAAGTCATCTTTGTGGGCCCGAACTGAGCAGAA
Organism: Calotriton arnoldi; assembly: GCA_963921515.1. Lineage (NCBI taxonomy): Eukaryota > Metazoa > Chordata > Amphibia > Caudata > Salamandridae > Calotriton > Calotriton arnoldi. The sequence continues at coordinate 57,728 of CAWUFW010017837.1, forward strand.
GAGAGTTTGTATCCCGTATTCCTGAGCATGAGCATCTGTACTCCGATCAGGCTACCCTTTTGGTAGGACCAACTAATGCAGAAGCAGCGCAGGGTACTGCATCCGAACCTGTGCACAATATTCCTTAATGCTTGGAGATTGACGGTCGACAGTTGAATGATTTTGATCTTCCTCCCGAGATTTGTGATGTCATCTTGGGAGTCAGGTGTCCTTAAAAAACTGTATATGCCGTTGGGAGACATTTTTGGCAAGGGCTTCCTCACAACATGTTGACCCACATCTGTCTCATTGTCAGAGGTGCTGTTATTTCCGCTGCTGTTAGCCCAGCAGAGCCATGCCTTGGGTACCATTAAAGGTTATTTGTCTGGCATCTTGGATTTTTTGTGGTTGCTGGATCAGCCCTTGCTATTTAAGTCAACTGTTGTAACACGTTTTCTTAAGGGTTTGCAAAATTTGTTTCTCTAAACCTGTTTTGTCATGCCCCAATGGGATATTAACTTGGTCCCGATGTTTCTTATGGGCTCCCCATTTATGCCCCTAAACAGCTGTCCCTGGAGACTTCTGACTCTTACGATGATCTTCATAACGGCGATTATGTGGACAAACTGGTTCTTTGGACTCGTGTCTCCTTACTACCAAAGGTGGTAACTCCATTCCACGTTAGCCAAAACAACACGCTGCCAACATTTTGGGCTCAGAGAAGAGGATCCACTGTCTGGATCTCAAAAGAGCTGTCTTTTTACATTGGTCATTCCAAAAACCACAGAGTGAACAAACAGCTTTTTATCAGATTCAGTGACAAAAGGCAGGGCTGTGCAGAAGAGAACAATCTCTCGATGAATTGCACTTTGCATCAGGACAGACATTTTGCTAATTTGGTCCTCTAGGACTTCCTGGTTTGAACCAGTTCGCAAACCCACATCTGGAGAGGTATTGCTTGGGTATATATTCTAAGGTGAGGAATCTGGGGTTAGAAGTCTGTATCAGAAGAACAAGTTGCATACCTTTGGTAATGCGTTTTCTGGTAGAGAGTAGACTCTATCTAACCTCAGATTCCTCATCTACCCACCCGGCCTCCTCGCTCTGCAAACTGGGCTCTTCACCCTAAATATCCTATTAGATACTGCACACTGGTCAAAACAATGGCTTTTATGTGGCTCTGTGTTTTTAGTACAGAAATGGTCATGAAAGAAACTGATGTCAAAGTGCCAGGGTGGTGCTTATATGGGTATAGGCACTGCAATGTCACTTCCGACACGGATGCCGCTGATGCCGAACCGATAAATGCCAACTACCGGTGCGCAGAGGTACTGCTCAAGATTTTCCAGATACAGTCTGACACCTGGGAAATATTCTAAGGTGAGGAATCTATGGTTAGAGTCTCTACCAGAAAAAGTGTTATCAAAGGTAAGTCACCTGTTCATTAATTATACAGTTGTTATGGAACTTTAACCATGTCAATTATTGCAATGTCATCATGGTTAAGGTCATGTGACATCACCTGGAAGGATGCTGGGTCAAAGGCCATGTGATGTCACTTCCTGTGATGTGATTACTGTCACACCGTGCATGGTGTCACTTCTGCTACCCCAGGTATTTTAGTGACTCAACATTCATGATCAGTTTCTCTGCTTCTCAAGCCAGTATTGGACTTCCACTGATCACAACTCAAATTGGTGTAGCACCTTTTCCTTAGGTGAAGCACCACCCCATCAGCTCAAACCCACACCGCCTTCCCAGATTCCCAGCAGCATGCTTCAGGCAGGACATGCAGAGTGGCAAGCACACCCTCTCAGCGGGCAGAAGTATGAATAACATTTTCAGAGTAGGGCGGCAATACGGCAAGAGCATGGAAGATGGGGAACATAAAATAATTTGGTGTTATATTCATTGAAAAATTCAGGGGCTTATTTATGAGCCCCTGCGTCACTTTTGCTCCGCAGTTGCATCACTTTTTGTGATGCAGCGGCAGCGTACAATATGATCCACTTTGCGCCCTATTTACAAAGTGACGCATCTAGGCAGATGCGTCACTTTGTAAAGCCCTGCGCCACATTATACCTGCACCAGGTATAATGTATGCAAGGTGGGTGTTCCCCTGCATCTAAGCCTCGTAGAAGGGGCGCATTGAAATCTATAAGATTTCAGTGCGCCACTTCTAGGACGCTATTGCATCAAATCCTTACGCCTGCCTTATAGCAGGCGTAAGGGTGATGCAGTACTATATTCATAGCCCTCCCCCTGGCATTGCTGGGGTTGCGTCACGCTTCCGACACAACTCCAGTAATGTGTCAGTTTTGCGCTGACAGATACGTCAGTAATACTGACGTATCTGTAATTCCTTGCGACATGAAGCGTCATACAGTAAATATGACGCATCCATCATGTCGCTGGGAGGGCACACTAAGAAGTGAAGCATCGCTGTTTTCACGCAGCGATGCGTCACTTCCCATAAATAAGGCCCACAGTGTGTTAATTTTAGCACATGTCATATTCATTTCAGTTGGGGCTATATTCCTTTCAGCTTTTCATATTCATTTCAGCACGCCGCCTCTTCGCATGTCAGTCATAGCTGCCTATGGCACATTTACACATCTTTGATAACATTTTTGTACAAAACACCTTTAGTAGATCAAGAACGATGCTCAAGTTTTAGTTTTAATGAGGCACAATTGAAATACTAAGGATTCCATGAAGACCCATATCAAAGTGCACATATCTATTTTTAGTAACGTGAAACAGTGCCTCACTTCAGTTGCTTCCATTGCAGTAAGTTCTCCAGTTCTGCATCATGTGAGTAACATGAGTAATGGGATTGCAACTAATCCTGTGCAGTGTTGTATTCACCACAGATGCCTCTATTGTGCAATAAAGGATGCAAATATATTTTTCACAGGATCATCTTAAAGCTCTGCAGAAAGAAAAAGTGGCTTTTGATTTTCATGAATGGGCCTACGTAACACCAAAAGATGATGTGAGTATGAAAACCAACACTACACAATTAGAATATCCGGATTAGTTTGACCAAAGAAGAATAGCTCTCTCCCTCGCTCACTGCGATCAAAATCTCAGAATTAGGTCAAGAACAGAGGCTCGCATTGGTCAACAACATCCATAAGGTTTGTAACAAAAACAACATATTGCGATCTTTTTTTTGTTCCAATCATTTTTACAAAAACATCCAGATCTGGAATTACTGGACTGTAGTACATTTGTAAAGTATGTAATAACTATACAGGTTCAGCTCGTACTCTAGGCAGTTCAAAGTCTAGGCCCTGTATGGGTCGAGATCCTGCCCTTCCCATAACAAGCCACAAAAGCAAGTGTTACATACAGGTTCCCTTAGGATATCAAAGATCCCAGGTATATTTTAAAACAGCGGTTCTTAACCTTCTGAGGTCCCCCACTGAATCATTACTGACATTCAGGGACACCCACTGAGTCATTATTGGATGCCAGGGACCGCCAGTCTAGGCGATTTCTATTTATTGATTTGAACCGCAAAAATTACACAAAAATATAGAAACAAGTATACACCAAACACATTCTCAAATATTGAAATATGTATTTCATTTTAATATTATTTAATTTTGAAAAAACTCACCAAGGCCCAAGAGTCCTCGGACCACAGGTTAAGAACCACTGCTCTGAAATTCTATAAAAGACATCTGAATTCTCAGACACATATATTATATTATATAATATATCTGTCTGAGAATTCAGATGTCTTTTATAGAATAGGTTATTCGTTATACTTCTATTGTATACCACACCATCATAAACCCCATACATCTACCATTACGTGCTTCTGCAGCATTGAATCTTAAATATATTCTCATACTTTTAATATGCTTTGTTGCCAGGCTGGAATTCCTTGGTATGCTGATAAAATAGCAGTTTTAAAGACTAGAATAAAACAAATTTCAAACGTTACCCCTCCCACAGCATTTGTGATTTTGTCCTGTTATTTTGTGAGTTGTTAGCCCCTAGGTTCTGTGCCGGAGGATGTTAGTTTGTTTCACCGGATATCGAATGAAGTAGTACTTGCTGGAGAGCTTGCTAATATTTTAGATTTTAATGCACAAATAAGATAAAATGCATTATAAGAGAGGGTTAAAGAGCATCTGTTTTCTAGACATTTGCTCCGTGTGTCAAAAGAATCTTTCAACGTGACAGGGTGTACTGACAATGTTAAAGACAGTCTACTTCAGTATTGCCAGAGTTGTAGTTACTATCTGTTCTCAGAATATGATTTAATTTTTTTGTTGAAGTGCGTTTTGTGTAGGACCATGACATTTCATCAAGAAGTCTCCTGTTTTTCTTAAAATTTTTGCCGTTTTCTTTAGTAAAGAAAATGCACATTATTTTCTTTCTCTGTGAGAGAAAGATCACACATAACTCTTATGGCGCTTGAAAATAATCTCCATAAATCTGTGCCAAGGGAGGAAAATAAGGATAAGAGAGTGGAGCACATTTGAGGGAAAGAAGAAAGGACCCGAATGCTGTAGTCCATATGTACATGAAAAGGTCTACGACTTCTAGGAACGTTTCTTCAGGATCAAAGATGTCACTCTTGAAGGACCTGTCACCCTCTCAACCTTTGCATCATCTATTTAAGAACCTGTGTGTCGATTGCCATTGCCACCGTTTTCTGGAAGTCAGTTGGGTTCAGGGATCTCATTTCAGTGTATAAGACACCACCTACGCAATCACTAGGTAAACCATATACAATCTAAATATATGTAACCCATGCGGAGAAGATCATAAGAAACATGATTTTAATTAGAAATATAGTCACAGCCATATGGGAGATGATACGGAGGAGGAATGGGGTAAGACGGTGCTTCCTAAAGGAGGCAGTTTCTGTCTTCTCTTACGCTTTAATCTTTTAGTAAGGAGCTGAAGCTTTTTATAATATCAGACCTAATGATTGGTCTGGCAGTGACCTCAGAAGATATCCTCGCTGAGCATTAGTAATAATGACAGTTTGTTACGTGGTGTGAGCCTTCGTGTAATCCCTCATACTTGGAAAGGCTTGTTTCTGGCCATGACAGGAACCAGAAAATTTGAATAACCCCCACTTCAACCATAAATCTAATCACACCAAGCACATGAAGGGAACAACCCTCACCCTCCTTAGAAGAGTTCCGTTCAACCTCTCATCATCCTTCCATCTTCTATCTATCCATCCTGTTTTCCTACCTATCTTTCTATCTGTTCACCTTTCTACCCAAATATCCTTCCATCCGCTCATCTAACTATACTCTTTTCATCCATCCATCCATTCATCCTTTCTCATTTCCTTCCATGTCTTCCCACCCAGCTGTCTATTCTTACGCTCTTCCATCTATTACATCTTTCACCTATTGTTTCTTTCATTCTTTCCTTCATCATTTCACCCTTTTCTTCCTTTCATCTTCCCATCTATCAATCTTTCGACCCTTCCTTGCTTTCGTTCTTTCACTCTTCCTTCCTTTAATTTTTCTCTCATACCTTTCAACCTTCTTCCTTCTTTCTTTTTACGTTCCCTCCCTTCCTCCTCTCATCATTTCTATCCCTTTTCCATGCACCCATCATTTTTCTTTGATCTATAGTTTTTCTTTTTTTACATTTCTTTCTCACGCTCATGTTTTCAATTGATTTCTCTCTGTGTTTTCTCCCTATTTTCATCAACTGTCTTTCTCTCTTTCCTTCAGTCTGCATGCCAGCCCATGGCTCGCACTTCTCCATTTTGGTATTCAATACAAGCACCATTTATCAGCATTTTAGTCTGCAGAATAGGGACAGAAGGGGTCTGTAAACAACTATTCTTATTGATACTTCTAACCACAGATTCTTCACCTTGTGAATACCCCCAAGCGCCAGACTTAATCTGGAAGATTTCCATACCAACTCTCCCACGCGTCTCTAGGTGGCGTTGTGCGGCTCCACCCGGTAAGTTTGTCAACGCTCCTACATAGTCACCACCTCCGCATGCTGACATTAGTTCCTTTCTTTATGCACCTTCCAACGCGCATCTGGAGTTCGCTCCCTTAAATTCTGTCAGGCTTGACAGAAAATTCTATCAGAACATTTTTCCACTGTCAAAGGACATCCTCTTCAAAATAATAGAGTTCAAACTGTGTAAGGAGTGCTACAGAACAATATCAGTGACAGGTCCCTATGAGGTCTGTCTCTGGTGTCTGGGCTCCAAGCACGACTCAACGTTGTCGGACAAATGCCTCGAAGATAAATCCGAAGGCCATCGGTGACCGCAAAGCCAAACTTTGCATCACAGAGCACCATCTGAAGTCAAAGAAGGTCTAGCCTAGGTCAAAGTCGAAAGCACAGACACACTCCCACTCCCAAGGTGGATCTCCTGAACAATCATCTTGAGCATGCTCCCCTTCATCCTGCCGCTCCCTCCATGAGAAACCACAAGATACCCAGATACCTGTAGGTCGCAAATTCAGTCTCTGTCCTTAGAAATGATTCTTTCCCCGTTTCTATTTGCCCTCTGATATGCTTGACTCAGCTGCAATGCTGCCTCAACTCTGCAAATTCAATGAGTCCACAGGCAAAATTTACGTTATCTGCCCAGTTACCTTTGGAGCAGCTTAGAGCTCTAAGAATCTGAGGTGACCTGTCAGGTCTACCACCGACTGTGCCACTCGACCTAGCCCCAAGGTTGACTTGACTTCAGTCTTGTCACCAAACCCTACATCTTTTACAGTGCCACATCCCACATAACAACCCTTTGCACGGATGCCGGTGTTATATTCCCGAGTTAGGCCCATGTTGCGAAGCAGCATATTTTTTACATTGTCCTCACAAATAACATTTTCAGCTGTGACATTTTACACATATTTGCATGCACGACAATGTTGGAATTGTTTCTCTGAAACTAAACTTGTTTTTACTTCTTGCTTTGCAAAATATTATCACAACACACTGAACATCATGTCCAAGGTCTCGTTTCCCACTACGTACAAATTTCGTCACTATCTTCATCCACGGTGCGACAGGGCTATCTACATATCCATAACATCACTAATCTATGCGCACATCGCAAGGCTGATTTCTAATTTAAAAGATGAGAATCCCGATAGATTAGTAGAGGAGGCACTTCCGCAGATACAGAGGTCCTTGCATGCTGAGAAATCACAAAGCAGCGGTCTGACATCTCGTGAGGGGTGTCCAGTTTGTGACCAAGATGAGGTCCTTCACTCATCCCATCAGGTAATGGGATTGGATCGTCCCTTGGGGGCGATTCTTGATTTTACACCTACACACACTCTAGGTACACTTAGAGTAGGGTCCGCATTGTAGGACTACGCCCGATTTCTGCCTTGTGTTATATGCCTGCATATTTATATTGTTTTAGCACCATGGTAGAACTCTACATACTATTTACGCTTTTGGTGCTTGTAATCACTTTTATCTGCTTCTGTCCACTAATCATTGCAGCACACGTATATTACAAGAATAACGTTGTTCAATAAATATTATTGAAAACGTCCACTGTGTATTCTGTGTATATTTCTCTGAGAATAAGTGAGCACGAGTGACTGAGCGGAAAGTCCTGTACTGTTTCCATGATCCCTGAGGGGTCAGAGTTGTCATGTTCAGTAGTTGCCAGAAACCATTCGCTCCCTGGTAAGTTAGTGGGGGGAGGCTTATGGTGGCACTGTAAGCTAGCTGGTGTATCGGCCAACATATCCTGCAGGAGAGTCCGGAATCAGTCTTGACACCAAGCCCCTAGTTTATGATGTCCAAACAATGCACAGATCCTATGGATTAGTAGGAACTACACGACACCGGCATTGATGCTGCCGACACCAGAGGGGGAGCCGACAGTCCTTTCAGATTCAGAAGCCCACCCAGAGCGATCTCCATTGACGTTGCACCAACCTCAAATTCTTTTTCACCCCAATCCTGAAACTTTATATGATGATACAAACCTATTTGCTAACTTGCAGGACGCCAGTGGACTAAATGCTTCTCCTGATACTAGACTCCACTCACCGTTACCTGCTGTGACTACTGAAGAATCTGCCTCATTTGCCACTGTTATTAGGAGAGCAGCGGAGGTGCTAGCCTTACATTGTTGTTAGAAATTGGGTCTATACTTGGCAGATGTGTGCACCCTGTCCAAGTAGGGACAGAGCTTAGAAGGCAATGTGTAAAGTATTTGTGCAATAACTCAGACAACAATACTGTTAATACACCACAAAAAGACTCCACACAATATTAGAGAAATAGATTATTATATTCTGAACAAAACAAGACCAACGATCAGAACCCATCAAGTAGAAGTCGAGATATTGAATTGTAAAGAAATAAATGCAATGAAGTGCTAAGGTAATGCTAAAAAGGTTACTTTAGATCACCCTGAACCAGGGCAAAGTCAAAGTTCAGGCCGACCATGCTGGATTGCTGGCTGGCTACAGGACATATGCAGGACCCTGTGAACAAAGTACCTTTCCTGGTCGCAAACAAAGAGATGCGTTGATTTTCTCCATACTGTGAAGACAATGTGTCAGTTCCGATTCATGGGATCGATGCGTCGAAGTCGAGCCTTGCGGTCATGACCTCAGATCAGTACTGCATCGGCGTCGAAGAGAACTGCGTTGGTTCTGATCTTCGCAGTGGTGACGATGCGCCAATTTTGTAGCAAAACAGTTACAGATCCCACTTCTGTGGCTCAGAACTTGAGAGGGCACCTCAGGCAAGGGTAAGACCCACAGATGGTGGAGTCCAACAGCACCAGCTGAGTTGCAGGATGTCTTTCGTGTCCCTGAGACTTCAGAAAACAGGAGGCAAACTAACAAGCCCTTGGAGATCACTTGGAGGGAAAGATGAGTCCAGCTCTCCTTCAGCAGAGTCAGAGTGCAGCAGGCAGTGAGATAACAAGCAGAAAAGCAGTTCAGTTGAGTCATTTGAGCAGCACATCAGTTCTTCTGACAGAGATTCGGTGTGGGTCCAGCAGTGTCTTATTTGACGGGGTCAGTGACCCAGTACTTATACCCAAATGTGCCTTTGAAATGGCGGAAACTTCAAAGAGTGGTCTTGAAGTGCACCAGTATCCCTTTCAACCCAGCTCTCAGTGGGGGATAATCAGTCCTTTGTGTGGCCACTACCCTTTGAAGTGTAAGTGTGAGCCCCTTCCTCCCACCTGCCCAGGAAGACCCATCAGATTGCTGATGAATTAAGATGGGTCTTCAATCACACCCAGCCCTTCCTGTGTTTGTGGCTGTCTTCAAGGAATGCACAAAGGGCAACTGTCACCCAGCCCAGATGTGTATTGGAGACAGTCTGTAAGGCACACAGAGCAGTAGCAGCAGAGAAATGTCCACTTTCTAAAAGTGGCATTTCTAAAATAGTAATGTTAAATCTGACTTTACTAGTAAAGAGGATTTATCATTACCATTTCAAAGATATGAAACATGAAAAAGCTACTCCTTTCTGATCAGTAATTATAGCTTAAAGGTATTTTAAGGAATTCCCAGTGCTAGCCTATTAGAGGAGTAGATTTCACAGAGGTGAAAGTGAATTTAACTGTTTGTCACTACCAATACATGTAAGACACCAAAGTACATTTCCTACCTTTTACTTACATAGCTCCCTGCCCTTTGGGTTACCAAGGGCCTTCCTGGGGGGGGAACGTATATGTAATAAAAGGGGAGTTTAAGGCTTGGCAAGTAGTTTTAAATGCCAAGTCAAAGTGGCACACAGGCCCTGCAATGGCATGCCTGAGACATAGTTAAAGGGCTACTTGTGTGGGTGGCACAATCAGTGCTGCAGTCCCACTAGTAACATTTCATTTATATACCCATGGCACATGTAGTGCACTTTATTAGGGACTTAGCTGTATATTAAATACGCCAATTGTGTATGAGCCAATGTTACCATGTTTAGGGGAGAAAGCACAAGCACTTTAGCACAGATTAGCAGGGGTAAAGTGCGCAGAGTCCTAAAACCAGCAAAAAGTAGTACCAAAAAATGGAGGGAGGTAGGCAGAAAATTGGGGGAAGACCACCCTAAGGCTGTCAGGTCTAACATTTGTCCATCCCAGCTGAAAGTTAGGAGAGCTACCCAATCCCTGGGAGCTCTCTTCACTAAAGCAGAAGACTCAGGAGAGGCCATCAGCATTAGTATGGTCAGTCCCCAGGAGATGCTCCACCGTAAAGCCCATTCCCTGTAGGGAGATAAATCACCTCAAGAGTTTAGGATTTTCACACCTCATCTGCATGAGCCATCTGAGGGGACTGTGGTCTATCTGAATCCGCAAGTAATCCCAAACCGGTATTGATTCAGTTTCTTCAGTGCCCAGACCACAGCTAAAGCTTCTCTTTCAATGACACCCCACCTTTATTCCTGTGGAAGTAACTTTCTGCTAATGAAAGCTACCAGTTGGTCTAGGCCCTCTTCTATCAGCTGTGCGAAGATTGCCCCTATGCCATGCTCTGAAGCATCTGTCTGCATGATGAATTCCTTGAAGAAATCAGGAGTCCTGAGCACAGGTGCTTAAGGCAATCAAAGGCATCTGACAAGCTCTGTCCAGATCTCCATTCTGGGCTGCTTCTTTGAAGTCAGCTCAGTTAAGGGGGCAACAATGGTGCTATAGCCCTTAAGAAATCTGTGGTAATAGCCAGTGAGGGATAGGAAGGCTCTGACTTCAGTTTGGGTTTTAGGTGGTTCCCAGGCCATAATGGTTTCAATTGTGGCCTGAAGAGGCTGTACCTTGCCCCCACCTACCAGGTGTCCTAAATACACCACTGAATCCTGCCCAATCTGGCACTTGTTTGCCTTGATTGTCAGGCAAGCCTGTTGCAGGGCCTGAAACACCTCATGGAGGTGATGCAGGTGTTTTACCCAGCTGGAAGTGTAGACGGCGATGTTGTCCAAGTAGGCGGCACTAAAAGCCTCCTTGCAGGCCAGGGCCCTGTTAACCAGCTGTTGGAAGGTAGCAGGGGCATTCTTCAATCCAAATTGGTAATGTTCCTCTGGTGTTGAGAATGCTGACCCCTCTTTTGCCCCCTCAGTCAGGGCGATCTACCAGTACCTATACATGCCACACCTTGTAGGAACTGGGGGAGCAAAACGAGGGGGGCACTACATGTGCCCCCCCCCAAATGCACCATCAGTTCCAGGAGTGCAGGGGGCCCTATTAAGCCTCTGCGCCACCCTTTTCATGTCAGGCTCACCACCATGAAAAGGGCAGTGGACGGGCAACTCCTATTATGCCTGACGGTGCTGAAGCGGCACCGTCAACATATTAGTGCTTCTGACCGCTGCTCCACTGCCGCAGGATCCTTGATACTTGGCAGTCGTAGCAGTACTGTGACGGTCCAACCGCCACACTCATAATACTGTGGGTGTGCTCGCAGTGTGGCAGTGGTCGGACCCCCACCACGAGTTCTGTACTCATAATAAGACCCTTTGTAAAAGTAGTTTTTGCATTGGTATGGTAAAATAGTGTAACATTTGTAAGTCATTATTATTTTTACATTAATAAGTATTAGAAAAACACAATACACATATAATTTTTTAATATTTTTATTTTGACAAAAAACACTTCTTGCACATTTTTTTATAATTCTGATATATATTTATTAGAAACAAAAATTGTAAAATTTGTATTTAATATATATCACATTTCTAATAGTTTAACAGGTACAGAAAATACATTTTTGAATACTTTTTAAATAAGATACATTTTCAATTTTTTTAAATATTGTACATTTTTCATATTGTTTACAAACATTTTACATGCATTTTAATAGTGTTATTTAATATATATTAAATAATTTCATAAATGTTATATTATTAAATATATACCTTATCATTTTTGTAATAATTTTTGGGACATTGTAGTACATGTCTAATATTTTTTTAACATTTTCTTACACATTTTAATAACATTTTTGCTATTTTTCCTATTCAGTCACATGAGGAGATAGCCTTTTTATTAGGCAGCCATATTTTTCTACCGCGAACTAAATTTAGTAGTCTATTGGTGTTGTTATTGGGTTGTTCATGGAAGGAAGAAGTCGTGGTTGTGTTCTGCTCTTCATCTGTAAAGGTAAGCTAATTCTTAGCAATTTTTATGGGTTTTGAAAGGTATGGGGAATGGAGGAAGTTTGTGTATATGATATGTGTGGTATGATTGCTAAGTTTATTGTGTATTTTATTGTTTTTTTTATACTGTTTGGTGTTGAGTTGTTTTACTATGTGTCTTAGGAAGTAAAGTGTTTTGTTAAATACGTTATGGGGCATATTCTCAAGAACGTGTGATAACTACCGCAAATCCAGCTTAACTCAACACTTCACATCGCAGTCCATCGCGGGAAAATAACGCTGTGTCAACGTGGCACTCCCAACACGGCGGTACCATGCGATAGTCACACGATAATGCGTCAAATGAACGCGTTAAAATCAACGCTATGCCGCAAAAACGCGAAACCCCAATGCGAAAATAGTAGTGAGGATGCCAATCTCGATACAAAAATCTGCGAAAACCAGCCACAGGCCTGCAATTCCCACGCGTCATGTGGGAAAATGCACTATAAAAGTAGAAAAAAACATACAAACAACAGCGAAGCACAATGGAGGCATCCGGAGCAAGTACAGAGGACAACCAGAACCCCACAAGCTCCCCGGAGGACCAGCCTGGGACCTCGGGGTCAGGGAAGGGCAAGGACAAGAAGAGTAGGAAGAAGCGGTTCAGTCCGCAGGAAAACAGGATCCTGATAACGGAGGTGATAGAACACCATCAAACACTGTTCGTCACCTCCACTGTGTCACTGGCAACTAAAAATGGAATATGGCAGACCATCGTGGACAAGGTGAATACAGTCGAAGTGCTGAGGAGGACAATGGACGAGGTCAAGAGGTGCTGGAATGATGTGAAGCGCAAAACCAAGCTGAAACTCGCAAACAACCGGAAGGCAGCAGTGCAGAATGGAGGTGGGAGTCCAGCGCCACAGGAGGAGCTGGACGAGATGGAGGAAATGGTGTCCACAGTCATCAGTGGGGAGACGGTGGCAGGAATTGGAGGACCGGATACTGCTCAACATGACCGGACACAACAACAACAGGGTGAGTAACCACAAGGGACTGGGAGGACGGGGGGAGATGGGCACAATGGCACACATGCACAATTAAGCATAGCACATCTGCAGACAAACCATGCCCCAGACCCCCAACTCCCACCAAGAGACCAATGCACACAGGTATGCAACATCTCAGCACCGCAGAAGCACAGAAGCCCGAGGCACACCGCATGTAAGGGATAAGGGGCAGCTACATCAGAGCTGTAGGGGCGACTCCCCCAAAATGCGGCACACACACATTACATGCAGAGCACATCAATATTGACAACGATGTGGTACAAACCGCAACACATCCACAACAGAACAGAGGACACAACTGGTGCCGCATGTGCGTAGAAACTGGCCAATCACATTTGGCCTTGCAGGGAAATGTTAGTTGACAATGTACAAGTACAAACACACATCCATGATGTAGTCGGAATGTCCACTGTCCCGCATCAAATAGGCAGCTCCCCCCAAACAGTCACAATGTACATTGTCATGCAGTCTGAATGTAAACATGTACAATGCGTCAACATACATGTGAAGACAATGTGAAACTGCATCTCCCCTTCACATTGCAGGGGGAAATCCAACACCTCCTACGGAGCAGTCCGAACCTCTCTACTCTGATGTCGAAGAGGACCACCACACCTTCGACTCCGACGCCCTCCAACAGCTTGTGGACAGCCTCCACAGCCCACTTCCAGGAGCAGGGCAGCCCAGCTGCCATGAGGAGAACCCACCCCCTGCACAGAACACACCGCAGGTAGCACCCACCACCACGGCTGCCTCCCAGGACCCCCACGACGAACACATGGCCTTCCAATGCCGTGTGTTGGGGTGCCAGGAGAAGCTGGCTGAACAGGTGCAGGTGGGGTTCGACCGCATGGCAGCCAAACTAGACGCCATACGTGGGTGTCTGAGTCCCATCAGGGACCACTCACAGTCCCTAACGGACACCCACAGTCCGCTCCATGCTCTCCAACGGACCATGGCTGACATCGCTAGAGTCCTGACTCTGCGACAAGAACGACTGTCTAGCCAGAGTGCCTCCAGCGATCTCGCCCGGGAGTTGGGACACATGCGGAGGATCATGGAGAACATGGAGCAGACGCAGGCGGAAAGAGTGGCTGCCACGGCTGCACACCAGCAAGAGGTAGCTGGGTCCCTCAATGCCCTAAAGACCCTCCTCATGGCATTGCTGCCGCAAGGATTGGCGCTGATGCATGCTGCTGCTACTACCCCATCCACATCTCCGGCCCCTGATGTGTCAGTGCCACACAGTGCGGCAGACATTCCACCTCCAGCCCCTGAGGTGTCACTGCCACACAGTGCTGGAGACAGAACACCACCACCCACATGTGAGGCACATGCAACAGCAGAGGATGAAGATGCGGATGAATCTGCCTTCGTGGTCAGAAGGACGCAGTAGCATTCATCTCCGCCAGGTGGCCTGTTTCTGCTTGGTTCTGCCCTCTGCATCATCACCTTCCACTGTCCCCCGATGCACTCTGCGACACTCACCTTGGACCTCGACATGGACTGCCAAATTCTGTTTGGTCACCAATGACACAGCTATCAGACTGCGGACTGAACTCCTCCTCTCCTGCTGTACCTGTCATTCCCTGAAGGACTCTGGCTGGCCCTCCACGGGCCAACAATGTAAAGTGGGGTTGGCATGGCCCTGTACTGCTCCAGCTGCCTGCAACACGACACTGAATGTGCAATAAACATTCATATTCACACGGATGTGTCATGTCTATGATCTTTCAAGTGTGAAAGTATGGATGAATGTAGGGTCAGTGATTCCCCCTTACGTCCATGTTGCTCATGTTGTGGGACTTTTGTCACAGGGTGACAGATTGCCGATTGCGGTCCGGCTGGCGCCGACACTACAACAGAGACACATCCATTAGTCACTTCCTTGTCCAGCCCAGGACGGAACCACGCCCAGAGCTCCGGGGTCATTGTTCACACCCTTACGCTGGACTGGCATATGCCAGGACAGCCCACTCCGCTTACGCACACAGGGTGGGGGGACAACGCCATGTGTCCCAGGTCTTCACTGTAGGGAACTGCAGCTCACAGGTCTAGTTGTCAGCATGCCACAGCCACTCCCTCATGGCTGGTGTACACCCACACCACACCCATCCAGCACAGGCATCCCAGGACATGTGACCCTGCCAATAAAAAGGGCCTGGCGCATGTGCTGGACGCCATTTCCACTCTCTAACTGGGTGTCTCCGGGTAGTTCTCATGTATGCATGACGGCCTAGGGCCCTGCCACCTCACATTGCCCAGTGCCGGGGGTGACATGATGGCATCCGCACCACGGAACTCAATCATTAAGGGTCCATGGATAGCGGTGCACAGACTTGGTGGCACCGGATACACTGCGGCAGGCACAGGCACACCGCCACGGGATGGTGTCTTGAGGTGCAGTGAGATAGGGGCACCTAAAGTGCTGAGCGGGTGTGCAGCCTGCGATGATGCGCCGTCCTGGCAGTCCGGACTGGCAAGGATCAGTGTGAGCCCTGCTAGACCGCAGTGTAGGCCTGAGCCAGCGGGCAGTGCGGGCCTCCCGTCACGTGGTGTTGCCTCATGGTTCACAGAGTTAGTGGCACCTCAAGCGCTGAGCGGGTGTGCAGCCTGCGATGATGCCATGTGCACTGATGTGGTCTCTGCCATTGTGAAATCAAGACCCAGAGTCAGGTGTGTGACCTGGTGGCCCGCAGTGAGGGGCTGCATGATGTGGAGGGTGCCATGGTCGCGGGCCCCGGACTTGGAGATCCCACCGGAACGTGGCGGGCCCTCTTGGAGACACGCCGGTGGCGGAAGGTGAGCAGTGAGGCCTGGTTGCGCAGGGGCGGGCAATCACCGCTGGGCGGCAGGAGGGGCTGGGATACAGCAGCCTGTGTGCGCAGGGGCGGGCAAGCGATGATGGCGTGTGCAACTGTATGGACTCTGCCATTCATGTCTCTGGACACTGTTTCAGATAAGGGACCTGGGGGACTGTGATGGAGTGAAGTACAGAAGATTTTGTATGTACCCCGTTCAGACCAATCACCCCCCATAACAAAGTAATATATTAATTTTGATTGCTGTGTATTAACCAAACACACACATTACATGTGGAAAATGCTCTGCATTAAGAAGTTTGATTAACATATTAATTAATGGTGTAAAACGCATGTTTAATCTATTTTGCGCATTTAAGTAGTGTAATAGTGCACGTCTATGTTGTAGTGTACATTGTACATTACATGCTGCTTTTGCTTCATTTTAATGGCTTGCAGTGTGATGCTTTTCCGCTAGGTAACAGTTTTAGGGGATAAATATTAGCACTGGCGGGTGGGGGGACAGAAAACACTTATTTTCTGTGTATTCACATTTTCTTTGTGTGTGTTTATCGTAGTTTTGGCTGGTGGCCAGTTTCAAGATGGCTTCGTTTTTCCCGGTTCTGCGCAGTAGAGAATGCTTGCATCATCTGGCTGGAGGAACCTCGTGCATGCCTTGTGCTCCACTGAACTTTGCAACTCCAGCTGACTATGTTCGAGGCCATTTGGTGTGAATGCCGGCGAGTGGCTGAGAGCCAGAATGATAGCACGAGAACAGCTGAATGCCTGCCAAAGAGAACAGTCGAATGCCTGCCAAAGAATGACCAGGTGGAAACAGCTGAATCGCTGCCAATGAACAATTGAATGCCTGCTAATGAACTGTGGGACAGTTGAATTTGTATCTATCAGCTTGTCAAACATAAAGTTATTCACGGACATCCTGGGAGCTGAGAACTACATTGTCATGAACGGACATCCTGGGAGATGAGAACTACATTGTCATGACCAATCAGAGCAAGGGAAACGGCAAGAGTTGAAACATTTGAGGGTAGAGAGCCAGCAAACACAATATAAATATCAGACCAAAATTGGGGTTTGGGGTCAGAGAAGCTGTTTGCAGAGATGCTGGGAGCTTGAACCATGCCTGAATGCGCACTGATGACCCCTGTAGGTTCGAGATCGTTGCGGGACACTAGCCTGGGTGAGAGATGCGTCTAGGAGGCCAAGGTTAATAAGAAAGTTGGGGTTTAGTGTTGGTTAGGAAGGTTTTAGTGTAGGAAATCTTTAGAATTAAATGCATGTTTTTAACTATGGTTCACTGATCCTTCATTTTTGGAACCCTCTGTCAGTTACATGACCAAGGATTGATTTTTAACTATTTTGAGAATAATGAAATGAATGCAAACCTACATTTTCTCTTCATGACTTTTATTAAACAGTTTCTTAATTTATTTCCTGAATAAATGGCAATGCTCAGTAAGAATTAATAGTGAGAGAATAAATGATAATTTTCTTTATGCAAATTAATTACATAAAATCTTTAAAATGATTCCAGGTGTTCGTGATTCTTTTAGAGTCAATTAATTATGCAAATCAATGTATTGTTGTAGTGAGGTTAAGCTGGTCTTGACAATCACCATCAACTTGCTCAACTAATTGGTCCATCGACCTAATTAGTGGGTACATTGATGCATAGATTAGTTAGTAAAATTATGTGATGAAAACAAATGTTGGTGTTAAAATCTGTGCTTAAAGGTATCCCGTGATAGGAGAGAATTCATGCAACCCATTGTAGTTTTATTTGCAAGGGTCTGGGGGGTGTGTGTGACAGGGTGTGTGTACTTCGGTGTTATGGGCCCCACCGGAGTGACCCGGACCCTGGGTTGGTGATAATTTCTGGGTAAACGCTGCATCAGATTTCTTGGTTGCAGAGTTATGGTTATTATTGACCAGTTTGGTGATTAGTAATGGTTAGTTTGACTAGTTTAGTGTATACAAAACCCCTATATTCGAAGGTTTATGTCTAACACTTTATGTTGAGTTTGTGTTGCGTTGTCAATTGTTTTAAAGACTTCCGGGAAGTAGGAAGTTGGTTGCCCTGTATGCAGGCAGGGGGAAATGTGTGGCAAGTGAAGTCGCACAGTGCATTGTCTGATTTCAAAGTAGTAACATCGTCGTGTGTTATCTTTAGGGACATTTTCCGTGTGAGAGTGGTGAATGGATAGCGAAGGCCACCTGTGAAATTTCAGCCTTAAGAACAGGAGTCAATTGTGAGCTCTGAATACGCTTATCCCTGGGAAAGTAACAGGTCTCCCCTAAGCTTGTAAGAAGGGTAAGGTAGAGGGAAGTGCTACTTTATCAGCGAAACTGGAAAATTCTGTGGTAGGGTAGAGGTAAGCGCTGCCTACTGGAAATACAGAATTCTTGTGTAAATGGATAAAGCTATCTCTTTGGTTTAGCGAAACAGGCAATGGAGATGTTTTATGTTGATTACTAACAGGTTTTAATTAAAGAAAACGTAAGAAAAGTTTGCCGATAAAATTTTGTAAAGGAGGGGTCGGCAAGAGGAGGAGTAGTGGGAAAGGCTGACGTCAGAAAGACCGCGCTGGGATTGGTCAGCTGTAGAAAGACAAAGCTTTCACTGATTGGTGCGTTAGTGTGAGACGCGCTGGGATTGGAGAATCACCAGAGTGACGTAGACGCTCCGGATTGGTGCGTTAGTGAGAGTCGCGCTGGGATAGGTGGATGCGGAAGTGACGTAGAGCTTTCTGATTTGCTTATGAGTGTGTTTCCACAGTGGTATTGGTTGGAAAGGAAACCGCGCAGTGGAAGCTGATTGGTAGAGAGTTTGTGTTGCACTGACGTTTCTAGCTGAACGCGAAGACAAAAAGTTAAGCGAAAAATGTATTATATTGGTAAAGAGAAGAAGAAAGTTTCGCTGTTTGGAAAGGTAAAAAGATTGTTTGTGAAAGACAAGCCTGCAGTAAAGCAGGAGTGGAGACTATTCCCTGCCCCGGGAACGCCTGTATCTCACATGCTAATGAAGTATGGCTATCACACTTGCTCGTGGGTAGAGAATTGGGTGCGATATACGAAAGGTGATGGTGCGCTTGCATTTCCTCCAGAAGGTTCTTTTAACATAGAGGTTTTGCGGCATTTGAGAGAAACAATGGGGAAACTTGAGCCTAAACTTAGACTTACGCAATTTGAAGCATTAATGGATTGGGAAAATTAGGTGAATGAGAAAGAACGACACAGATCAGGAGGAGGTTATGATTTTGGTTTGGATAAATATCGGAATGAGAATATTGAGGACAGAATATGTAGATGGCAACAGGTGGATGTACCAAATGATTTGTTTCCTGTCTGGAGTATGGGAGAATCTACAGGAGGTAAAAAGAAAGAGGAAAAGAAGCATGTTCAAATTTCAGGCTGTAGGTACAGTGATACTAAAGATGAGTTGATGGATGACATTCTGGATAACAGACCACCTCCATATCAAGGGGAGTTTGCGACAGTGGTGCCAAAGGCACCGCCAGCAGAAACTACAAAAGTTTTCCAAACTGTTCCAAACTGTTCCAAACTGTTCCAACTGTTATAGGGAGTAGTGCAATAAATAGACAAGAACCTGTTCAAATTAATAGTACAGTAACAAAGCCAGAACTCCTTCCAATGAGCAGTACGATTATTTGGCAAGAAACACAAGTGATAAATAGGTCAAATCATGAAGAAGAAGAAAATGAGTTAGCAGTCAGGACACGAGAATTGTCTGAAAGATTGAAAGAACTGCCTATGAATATGGAAGCCTTAACAGTCCTGATGAATGTAGATTCTGAAATTTCTGTTTGCAAAAGTGAGGTAGAGAAAGTACATTCACTGACCGTACCGTTAAATGAGGCAAGACCAGATCCTAGAAGAGAGTTATTCTCTGAAAGTGTCAGGAATAAACAGCCTAGTGTGTCCCGATTGGATACACCGACAGATATGACAAAAGCTCCAACTTACGCGGTTGGAACTCAGATACTGGCTGAAAAACCGACTGGATGGTTGCAGGGAACAAAACCTAGAGAAAGATTAAACGAAGTCTCTTTGGGTCTGACAAGTGAGGAGTTGGGAGAGAGGGAAAGAAGTGGCTATAGAAAAGATGCAGAACGCCAACAGATAGATATTGCAGAATTAAAGGTAGACATGGAGGAATTAAATTTTGGAACGGTAAGTAGGAACAGATCAAAAACAGGAGTGGATATCTCCAAATATAGGGATTTGCAGAAACCATATAGATTAGATTCCACAGAAAAAGGCATAGAAAACTTAAACACTACTGGAAGAAGAGCTACAATTAAAGAATTGCAGATATTGCTGAGAAAAAGGAGGGATGTTGAAAAATGGAGAAGCAGGTGGATAAAGAAGAAAAAACGAATAGCTGATAAGGGATCATTAGCATTTCCTGCTGCTCACAAATGTTAAACTGACTACATTATCAGATGGAATTGGTTTGCAGATGAATTGGCAAAATATTGCACAAAACAGGATTGTTCTTTGAATCAGGCACGGGCGAAGGAAGACACTTTTTCCCAATATCTCATGCTTACTAACACAGTAGAAACATGGGAAAAAGTGAGGCAATTGCAGGATCAGGCAAGCGATGAGGAAAAGGAAATGTGGGTAAAAGAATGTTGCACACAAAAAGAAGAGGATGATGTTTGGGTCTACCAAGATGAAAGAGCTGTTATGCCCAATAGTATGTTTGCCCATTTTGCACGCATGTATCATGGACAGGCACACACAGAGAGGGAAAAACATTTCGACAACAAAGTTATCAGTCTGATCTGTGAAATACTGAGCACTAAACAGAAACGGCATTGTGCCTATTGTCCAGAAGCTTCTGGAGTTGGTGAGCAGGTGAATGACACAATGAAAGTCAAATTAGTAAAAATGTGTGATTCCACTGACTTGAAATGGCCGGATGCTTTGCCCCTAGTTATAATAACCATGAGAAGTACACCTGACAGAAGGACATGTTTAAATCCCTACAAGATACTAATGGGACGAGCCATGATACAAACATATGTACCTGATCCACAACAAAGGCCACTGAGAAATAGACTGCAGATTTCGGATACAAGTTCTGAATCAGGTGCTGAGCAACCAGAAGCTGTTAACAGAAGAGAAGCAGACTGTGAAACTGGTGAGACTAGATCAACAGACTCTGCGAGTGTACAGCATGGTGTAAGACTCAACGATTTTTCACCTGACAACGATTTAGACAGTACTACAGAACTAGAACAGGAACAAAGTCAAGAGCAGAGGCAAGAACAGGAAAAAGAGAGAACAGAAGACTCAGAAATCATACAGTTCAAGATAAAGGGAAGTGAAATACATGCAGACACAGAGACCGAAAGCAAGGAAGAAGAAGGTTCGGAAATCCTGACAGTTATCTTGTCTGACATTAGAGAAGAAACGGATGATCAGGAAATTCTGAACAAAGACTGTGAACCTATGGATAAGGATGATTCACACATGTGGCCCAACGGAGTAAAGAGACTCAAGTATAAGATAGTGAGAAAAGGAACAAAAGCTCTTGAAGACCAGATCTCTGAAATAACAAACAAGTTAGAACAGGAGAAATTGGACAGGCCACCTGAGTGGACTTACGTAGTCTTACAAAAGATAAAAGAAGTAGATTTTAGAAAGGAAAGGGACAGTGACAACGACAGTGAGCAGGACAAAGAAAACGACTTGAGGCCACCCTAACAGTGTTACAGAAAACACTTCCGGGTTTTGGCACACAAGACGAAGACGATTTTTCATGAACCATTTCCAAGTAGTTAAGATAAAAGAAGGGGCAAAGGACAGAAAGTCATTCAAGTGTGGAAACACACTTTGTACATACGGTACATATTTAGTAGATTTTATTTATAGGATAACTTAGATACCATAGCAGATATGGACATTCCTAAAAATAGATTAAATATTTTTGCTTTGGGTGTAAGATGTGTTTATGTTGTACCATTTTACTAATAGTGCTGTTAACAATGTACAAATAATTGTACAAGTAGATAGAACTGCACTTCACAAGGATAAGTAAGTTTTAGATTTAGAACTAAAGATAACATTTTTGTCGAGATCAAGGGAAATGAGAAAGAAATTTGCTGAACTAACAAAATTATGGAGAAAAAGTGTCTGATCGAATAAAATTTAGTGGGATGAATGGGTGGTTTGGGATTTGGTGATGATGAAATCATCAAAGGGGAGAATTGATGGAGCGAAGTACAGAAGATTTTGTGTGTACCCCGCTCAGACCAATCACCCCACATAACAAAGTAATATATTAATTTTGATTGCTGTGTATTAACCAAACACACACATTACATGTGGGAAATGCTCTGCATTAACAAGTTTGATTAACATATTAATTAATGGTGTAAAACGCATGTTTAATCTATTTTGCGCATTTAAGTAGTGTAATAGTGCACGTCTATGTTGTAGTGTACATTGTGCATTACATGCTGCTTTTGCTTCATTTTAATGGCTTGCAGTGTGATGCTTTTCCGCTAGGTAACAGTTTTAGGGGATAAATATTAGCACTGGCGGGAGGGGGGACAGAAAACACTTATTTTCTGTGTATTTACATTTTCTTTGTGTGTGTTTATCGTAGTTTTGGCTGGTGGCCAGTTTCAAGATGGCTTCGTTTTTCCCGGTTCTGCGCAGTAGAGAATGCTTGCATCATCTGGCTGGAGGAACCTCGTGCATGCCTTGCGCTCCACAGAACTTTGCAACTCCAGCTGACTATGTTCGAGGCCATTTGGTGTGAATGCCGGCGAGTGGCTGAGAGCCAGAATGATAGCACGAGAACAGCTGAATGCCTGCCAAAGAGAACAGTCGAATGCCTGCCAAAGAATGACCACGTGGAAACAGCTGAAACCCTGCCAATGAACAATTGAATGTCTGCTAATGAACTGTGGGACAGTTGAATTTGTATCTATCAGCTTGTCAAACATAAAGTTATTCACGGACATCCTGGGAGCTGAGAACTACATTGTCATGAACGGACATCCTGGGAGCTGAGAACTACATTGTCATGACCAATCAGAGCAAGGGAAACGGCAAGAGTTGAAATATTTGAGGGTAGAGAGCCAGCAAACACAGTATAAATATCAGACCAAAATTGGGGTTTGGGGTCAGAGAAGCTGTTTGCAGAGATGCTGGGAGCTTGAAACCATGCCAGAATGCGCACTGATGACCCCTGTAGGTTCGAGATCGTTGCGGGACACTAGCCTGGGTGAGAGATGCGTCTAGGAGGCCAAGGTTAATAAGAAAGTTGCGGTTTAGTGTTGGTTAGGAAGGTTTTAGTGTAGGAAATCTTTAGAATTAAATGCATGTTTTTAACTATGGTTCACTGATCCTTCATTTTTGGAACCCTCTGTCAGTTACATGACCAAGGATTGATTTTTAACTATTTTGAGAATAATGAAATGAATGCAAACCTACATTTTCTCTTCATGACTTTTATTAAACAGTTTCTTAATTTATTTCCTGAATAAATGGCAATGCTCAGTAAGAATTAATAGTGAGAGAATAAATGATAATTTTCTTTATGCAAATTAATTACATAAAATCTTTAAAATGATTTCAGGTGTTCGTGATTCTTTTAGAGTCAATTAATTATGCAAATCAATGTATTGTTGTAGTGAGGTTAAGCTGGTCTTGACAATCACCATCAACTTGCTCAACTAATTGGTCCATCGACCTAATTGGCGGGGTACATTGATGCATAGATTAGTTAGTAAAATTATGTGATGAAAACAAATGTTGGTGTTAAAATCTGTGCTTAAAGGTATCCCGTGATAGGAGAGAATTCATGCAACCCATTGTAGTTTTATTTGCAAGGGTCTGGGGGGTGTGTGTGTCAGGGTGTGTGTACTTTGGTGTTATGGGCCCCACCGGAGTGACCCGGACCCTGGGTTGTTGATAATTTCTGGGTAAACGCTGCATCAGACTGCAGTGTATACCGGCACGTGGTTGGAGACACACCGGTGGCAGCAGGTGAGCAGTGAGGCCTAGGTTCGCAGTGTCGGCACTCTCTCACCCTCTCTTTCTCTCTCCCTCTCTCTCTCCCTCTCTCTCTCTCTCTCTTTCTCTCCCTCTCTCCCTCTCTCCCTCTCTCCCTCTCTCTCTCTCTCTCTCTCCCTCTCTCACTCTCTCTCTCTCTGTACTTTGATGGGCGCATGGCACACCTTCTTATCCAGATTTCTGTTTTGCAGTCTGTGACTTACAGAATGTCCTGAGAAGACCCGCCATGCCTCTTCAGAATTGTTGTTTTAGGTTTATTCTGTAATAAACGTATTATTTGGATTTTATGATATGAATGTATGATTTCCCTTTTTCTGCCCTCACATGTATGTTAGGTGTTGTGATTGTGCGACTTCTGGTGATTTGTTTGGTTCATGGTTTCATGGAGTTGATGTGCAATATCTTTGTCCAAAGGGGGGGGTGGGGGGTGTTGTTGGCCTATTGGGGCTCCAAGCTGCATTATCGGTTGCTCCAGGGCATCTGTTGTTCTTCATGTGTGGCTATGGGCTGTGCTCCCTTGTCTGGTGCCGGTTGTCATCCGACTTTACACCAGGTAAGAGCAGGTGTTAATATCCTGCTGCTAACGCGACTTATCACATGTTTTGTGATCTTATCGCCGATGTGGCTGGTCGTTGGGAATGTTGTGGAGTGGTGTTGTCGCGGATTTTTGCACGGGAACGCCTACTCTGCATATCATTAGCGTTATTTGCCGGGGTCATCTGTGGCGATGTTTTTTGCGACTGCTTTTGCAGGTAAACTGGTGTTGTGGGCTGTTAGCGCCAGCTTGTGAATGGGGCGATGAATTTATTGCAACTTTGGCTGCGATAAAGTGCCGATAACTCGGCGATAGATCCTTGAGAATATGATGCCCCTCTGTGTAGTATATGTATTGTTAACTATTTTTGTGTTGTTTAATATTATGTATGTATACATTTGGGAATGTGGGGGCATATTAGCAAGAACAGGTGAAAATTATCGCTAACCGCGCTTAGCGCGTATTTATTTAACGCCGCCTATCGCTGGATATTATCGCGGAGATAACATGCTATTAGCAAGGTTTATCTCCAATGAGATAAAATATCCAGCGATAGCGACGAAATGCGTGAACATTGCTGGAAATCCAGCGATATTCACGCATTAACGCCAAGGTGGACTTAGGCTGACAATCCACCTCCCATTCAACAAACAGGTAAGTCATGTTTTTAGCAGGTGTTAAATTCTAGCGATATTCGCGCTTAGCGCGAATTTTTTATCGCTTCGCCTGCGTTGCTAATAGGGGAAGTTGTGTTAGCGACTGTTTTCAGTCGCTTTTAGTTGGGAACGCCTACCTTGCATGTCATTAGCGATATTTATCGCTGGCATGCAAGGCGATGGGAAAACGGGCCGCTAGCGCCAGAAAGCTGTCGCTAACGCCTGTTAGCGACAGCTTGCTGATAGGGCGATAAAAAAATTGCCGCTTTAGCGGTAAAAAGTGCCACTAAAGCGGCGATAACGCCCTTGCTAATATGCCCCGTAGTGTTTTGTGCTGGAGGGTGTTTTATCTATTTGTTGCTGGTTTCCGTTTCCGGGACGCTTCTAAGGGAAGGCCGATGTTCCGTTTTTTTTTACGGAAATCTGAATTTGTTTTTTATAAACTAATTCTTTACATATGAATTTCCTTGAACAGTTCTTTTGAAAATAATATTTCTCTGGTTTTTTTATGGAGCCTACAGACTGGATCGTTTTTCTTTACCAGCATTTTTAAATTTTTTGGGGGGCATTTTACTATCATTTTAATTACTTTTTGTTGGATTACTTTTTTAACTATGTGGATTTGGAGAGAGATCTACAGCAACAAAATCATACGTTTATTTTATTAATTTACCGTTGGTGGAAAATTTTATATACTTAAAATAATGTAATGTTGCTATATTTATTATGTTGTTTTGTTGAAAGTATGTGATGCATTTTTAAATTAGTGTAGTTAATTCGTTAGTTAGTTTCATTTTTTAAATAATTGAAAATATTTTTTAAATGCTACTATTAATATTTTTATCATCTCAGTGAGTAATGCAAAATTTAGGATTATTTATTCACTGATATAATAATAATATTTTAGTAGTATTTAAAAAATCTATCTAAATAATTTTGGTGTACTATCTTGTAGTTTCTAAGCTGCCTGGTATATTTTATATATAGTTTAGAGGATAGATTTGGCTATTACTTTCAAGTAGTCTAGTCCTTTGTTGTTTATAAATAGTCTTACTTTAAATTGCAGCATTTCATACATTTTTCTAGTTTGTTTGGTTAGTTTAGGACAGATTACTGTAACTGATTGTTCTATTTAAAGTTCTTGGTAGCTTTGCTCTTTTGGTAAGGCTTCTAGTAATTTGTATAGCGTAGGTTCTGCCCAGTGTGGATTATAAGGCATTATGCCATCCTTCCACTGCGTTGTTTGTTTTTGCTCCCTGCGCCAAGGTGATGTCGTACACATTCCACCTAGGTATCTATAATTTTGGTTGGCATCTGTGTCCTGACCTATGCAGTCTGCCAACCCATGTATCCTCAAAGTAGTCCATTAGTGGAATAAGTTTGTCTTCATTGTTTTGGTAACAGAAACTTTCATTAAGGATGTTGCAATGTTTGGCTACTTTTGCGACAGGGACGTAAGCTAGTGCAATCATTTTTTTTTTTAAATTCTTTTTATTAAGGCAAAACAAGCTTCAGATACAAGCAAATCTCAATATATAAATACAAGGCATGTAAAAGACATGGAAAATACCAGGCATTATAAAACGCAGTGTACAATTACATTGTAGGCAATGCCGCACGCTACCTGCTAGAATACATCTCTAAACCCTCCCGGAAAACCCATTCAGTGCCCCTCATGAGACCCATCACAGACCCCTGTACAATGTCCACGGCCCCAATATTTTCTACCATTTGCGGGGGCATCCACGGCTTTGATACACCACCTGCTCCGCACCATGGCACCAGTCCATATCGCAGAGCCACGCAGCCACCATCGGGGGATCCGCAGCCCCCCATGCGTGTGCTATGTTCCTCTTGGTGACCCCCCCAGCCAAAGCTAGCCATAACTTAGCCAACTTCGGCCACGTGATCTCTCCTGTGATGCTGAGGATATGCCATCTGGACTCTAGCGGGACCTGTGCACCCACCACATCCTCCGTCACACGGGTGATGCCCTTCCAATACTTCTGAATCCTGGGGCAGGACCACAAAATATGAAAGAATGAACCCCTCTTGCCACATCCCCTGGCACAAACTTCGGAGTCCCCGCCCTTAATATGGACCTGCACCATTCTCGAGGCATATGACCTGTGAAGGATGCGAAGTTGAACCAGTCGAAAGCGCGCCCTGATGGCTATTTCCCTGGGACACTGGAGGGCCTCGGCCCAGTCATCGTCTTCCAGAAAACACACATCTGTTTCCCGCAGGGGACCCAAACAGTCCGGAGTGTTGTTTACCAGTTTTTTTATACGTCAACGACACCGCCTTCTGGATCATGGGGTCCAAAAGAAGCCTATCTTCCAATGTGGAGTATTCTGGAAGCACTGTTCCCTCTTTTAAGTGGCAATGCAGTGCCGACCGCAACTGTAGGTATCTGAGGAATTCACCGTCCCCCATTTGGAAGCCCTCCCGTAAACTATCGAATGTCACCATTTTACCACCTTTCCAGACGTCCCCAAGCATGTCAATACCTATAAGGCTCCACTTCCGGAAGCCCTGTAGACCATGCACTTCTTTCAGAAAGTCTCCCTCCCATAGTGGGGTCTGTTCAGTGAGTTTCAGCTCCCACCCCGTCATTCTAGCTGCTTTGTGCCAAATATCTATGACCGTTTTAGTGTGTGGCGGCAGATGTACAGAGCCCCTACCCCTTTGGTACAATTCCCCCAAGTGACTACGCTCACCCAAGACCAATCTGTCCACACTGTAGGCTGGTTCGTTAAGTGGGGAAAAAACCCATCCGTTAACATTTATAAGATGAGCAGCCCAGTAGTATTTCCTAAGATCTGGGACTGCCAGCCCCCCTTCATACACCCCCTTCTGTAGTTTCTTGAGCGCAATCCTGGGACTGCCTCCCCCCCGAAGTAACTGGCATAGCTCGGACTCTAGCATTTGAAAGAAGGAGTCCTGAATGCGATAAGGAGTCTTTTGGACGGCGTACAGTAAGCGCGGGAGGGCCATCATCTTGAAGAGGACTGCCCGCCCCATAAGGGAGATCGGGAGCCCCCTCCAGTGTATCGCGTCATCTCGCAACCTGGAGAGCTGCACCTGCAAATTCAATTGTGTAAACTCTGCTTCAGTCTTGGTTATCCATATACCCAAGTACTTAAATTTATCCTGCAGTGTCATCTCCCACCATGCCGACATCAGGACCGGAGGGCCCCCGGCTAGAGAAAAGACCAATGATTTGTCCCAGTTGATGCAATATCCAGAATAGGAACCAAAAGATCGTATTATGTGAATGAGCCTATGAAACGTTTGTCGGGCCGGTGTGCGTAAGGAGGATATCATCTGCATAAAGCGAAATGCGCTCTTCCCAGCCCCCTCCAGATCGACCCCCCTCACCACGGGTCCCTCCTAATCCACGCCACCAATGGCTCAAGCGCAAGTGCGAAAAGCATCAGGGACAGAAGACACCCCATGCGCGTTCCCCTGTGCAATGCAAAGGCTCTGGAAATGACCCTGTTAACCCGAACTCGGGCCATTGGGCCAGTGTATAACAATCGGATCCACTTCTGCAGCTGCGGGCCAATGCCCACTTTCTCCAGCTCAGCAAAAAGGTATGGCCATTCGATGCTGTCAAACGCCATCCTCGCGTCTAACGAGAGGAGAGCGGCAGGGACATCCGGCTGCCTTTGAGTCATGTACATGACTCCATATAAACGCCTCAAATTGAGCCTCATGCTCTTATGAGGCATAAAGCCCGATTGATCCGGGTCAATCAAAAATTGCAAAACCGGGCACTACCGGTTTGCGATAATCTTGGCTAGAACCTTAGCCTCGAAATTTAAAAGGGAGATGGGCCTGTAGGAGATACAGAGGTCATGCGTTTTTCCTTTTTTAAGGAGTACAACAATAGTCGCCATTCTTGTGTCATCTGGAAGTTGCCCCACTTCAGACGATTCCTTAAACATGTCAAGCATGTAGGGAGCCAGCTTGCTCGCCACACATTTAAACAGCTCAGTGGGGAGCCCATTCGGGCCCACCGTTTTCCCAGACTGCAAGTCTCTCATGGCATTTTCTACTTCTTCCAAGTGGAAGTCAGAATCGAGCACCTCCCTATCCTCCGGCGCGAGAGTCGGCAGAGAAATGTCGCGCAGGAATTCAGTGCATTCCGGTTCCCCCCATGTGGATTGAGACTGGTAGACATTTTTGTAATATTTGGCAAAAATTGCCGTTAGGGCCGCCCCTGTACCACCCTGCGTCCCCTCTGTGGACCGAATCTCGGAGACCTAGTTGTGACTCCTGTCCCTCCGTTCCAGCCAAGCAATCAGTTTGTTGGCTTTATCACCTAAATCATGGATTCTGCGTTGTCGTGATCGCGTGAGCCCGAGCTGCGTTTTTGGCAAGGTCTCAAAGGGATTGTTCTTTGAGTTTGAGGGAATGCTTAAGCCCAACGACACCCCTGGGGTCCACGGTCACTGAGCGTTCCAAGGCGAGTATCTCCTGTTCGAGTTCCTCGCATCGGAGTCGGTTTTTCTTACGTTTAGCACTGCACGCCGCCTGCACAAAATCCCTCACCCCCACTTTGTACGCTTCCCAGAGGATGCTGGTGGAGCTAACAGAGCCGACATTTTCAGCAAAGTAAAGTTCCGTGCCTTCCTCGAAGCGCTCCCGAAATTCCTGGTCCCGAAACATAAAGGGATCCAATCTTGGGGGAAGAGACCAGTCGCAAGCTGGCCCGTGAAGCTGCACCTCCACCGGTGAATGGTCGGATATTCCCCGCGCCCTATGGCACCGACCCTGGAAAAAACCCGGCGAGGTAGTGTGTGTAGAGATATCGTCCAGCCGAGCCCCGCTGCCTTGTGCCTCAGAAATATGCATATATTGTCTAGACCAGGGATTGTGGCTTCTCCAAAGATCCATCAGACCCAGAGCCAGCGTGAATGAGAATAGTGGGAGGGGCCCCTTTACTCCAGGGCGGAGAGTCTCCCTATCTATTTCAGGCGTGAGGGTATCATTCATGTCACCCCCCAGTACCAAAAGTCCGGGCGGAAAATCCAGTACAAGCTGACTGAGATCTGGAAACGTAATTTCGTGCAGTCGCGGGGGAATGTACACTGAGCAGACATTTACCACCCGCCCCTCCCAAGTTCCTGATAGAGCGGCATAACGACCCAGTTGGTCACACCATGTGCACTGTATCTCCAGGGGGATCGCATTTTTAATGAGTATGGCCATGCCCCTGGACCCTGAAGTGAAACCAGCGTGGGTCTGTAGTGTGTATCCGTACCTAATAAGGGCCAAGTACTTGTTCCCCCTGAGGTGCATCTCTTGGAGTAAGACAATGTATGGGGAGTGTCTGTGCAGATATTGTAGAACCATAGTGCGTTTGATTTTGTCCCCCAGGCCGTTTACATTCCAAGAGAGGATTGTCAACTTTTTGTTAGGTCGTGTGGCCATGTGTTCAGCCTATACCAACCCCCCCTCCTCCCAGCGAGTTTAGACCCTCCCCTTACGTGCGGCAAGAACAAGCCCGTAAATGGATGTCAGCTGACACGAATATTGAAGCATTAGATCTAAAGCCAGAACCAAACAGTGAACCACGCAATAAATACAAAAACCCATAACAGTGTCCCCCCACCCTGCAACCCTGCCTTGTAGGTCTAAAACTACCCACATCCCAAATAGCAGAGCGCCTGTTGGCCCAATAAACTAGAAACTAAAGTAGGGCTGTCTGGCACCACCACACAATAGCGCCCCCTCCCGGGCCCCCAACTCCACCCCTCAACACATCGTACAGCTGGAGCATACAAAACAGTGTCCCATCCGTACGTGACCCAAACTTCTTCCTCGCTGTAGTAGGAGCTCAGATATCAGGCATTGAAGACTGTACCTAAGGTCCCTCAATGTTATACCACCGCACACAGCAATGAATTCTGTCCCACACTTCCCCGGAGATCGTGCTTCACTCACGGGGCCCCCAGACCGGGAGCTCCTGGATCTGGATACCGACCTGTCCCCTTCTCTGTGTCGAGGTGGAGACTCGAGAGTGCAGAAGCGACTCCCACGCCAGCCCCCCTCAGTGCGACGCTGGAGTGGCCGATGGGAGCCCCCATCCAGCCATTGTTGAACCTCTGTAGGTGATGTGAAGAACAAGGACTTATCATTGTCTAGGACTTTGAGCTTGGCCGGGAAAAGCATCATATATTTAATCCCCCTCTCTCGAAGGGCTCGTTTCACCCCATCGAACGTACGCCTCTCCTGCTGTACTCTCAGCGTGAAATCCGGGAAGGACCTTACTGTCGAGTTCTCGTAGAGGAGGTCTCCACTCACTCTAGCCGCCTGCAAAATGGCATCCCGGTCTCTGAAGTTGAGACCACGCACAATATTCATCCGAGGATGAGCCCCGGGATTCGGCTTAGGGATTGGGGCCCTGTGTGCTCTCTCCACAGTAAAAAGAGTAGACAGTCTCTTAGGCATGAGGTGGTTCAAGATGAGGTCCTCCATAAAGAGATCCATACTGGGGCCTTCCGCCCCCTCAGGCACTCCCACCACCCTAATGTTGTTACGGCGGGCCCTTCCTTCCTGGTCATCCAACCTCAATGCCATCAGCGTGTGTTGATGCGTCAGTTTCTGTACGCGCTCCTCCAGCTTGCGTGTCGCAGATTGGAGCTCCCCTACGCTCTCCTCCATTGCCGTGACCCTCTCCGAGGTTTTCCGCATGTCCGCCCGCACCAAGTTCATTTTAATGGTAACCTTATCAATTTTGGTCTCCAACTGACATGATTGAACCAAGGGACGGCTCCACTCCGGCCGGTTTATCCCCAGTCGCCCCCTCCTCGGGTGTCAATTGGCGCGGTACAGCATATTTGTCCAACTTATTCTTCTGCACAGCAGCGGGGGCCCCTCTCGGTTTGGTCATGACCAGGTCCCTGCTGTATGGGGACCCAGAGCCCCTTCACCCTTGCACAGGCAAACTGCGGGCCACCCCCGGGACTTATCTCTTGGCACCGAGGTCCATGGGCGAGATCTCTCCCCTTGTCGCATGCTCCAATACATATCAGACAGCTCACTTGCATCACATGTGGGCCCCCCAGCAACGCTCCAGAATGGGACCGGACAAGAGGGCATGCAGGGGAAGGCACCACTACCTACGCCTTCTGGATCTTCACCGCTCAGTTCTGGGGCACCCGCCGATCACCACAGCCCAGCTGTAACCACTGTGCCACCCAAGCGCTGATCTCCCGTCGTCACCGGCGAGGTAGGAGGCTGACAGGGGCTTCTAATGCAGCCAAGGTTGGTCCCCCCGTCTCTCCCACTCAGCCCGGCCTCACCTCTGTCTGCTGTCACGGCATGGTCGTATGGGAACTAGCAGGCACACCGCAGAAGTGGCACGTCATAAGGTCCCAGCCACCAGCAGCACTCACTCAGCGCAGCCCAGGGAGCCGCACCCCCAATGCAGCGACTATCGTAGACCTCACTCCGCGAGCCCGTATGATGCCAGTCCTAGCCTTGACCCCTAGGGGGGCGATCTCGCAGCCGAGTCACGTTCTCCGGCCCAGCGTCGTCAGTAGATAAAGCAGGGGGGGCCCGCAGATGCAGCCGCGTCTCCTGCGGATCACACCGGGTAGGCTCCACCCCCGGCCACCGCAACTCGGATCCAGAGTGCGGGTCACACCAGCGCAGTGTACGGACCACCAGCAGGTTCACCCGGGTAGATGTCAGCCCCTGGGGAGCTCAGCGCCGGCCGCCCACTGGCAACGTGGGTTCCAGGCTGTTCCGTTCCGGCACACAATGCCGCACCAGCCACAGGCCCCAAGCAGCGGATCTCAAGTGGCAGAGATCCCGGGCCACGCACTCCAGGGGCAGGCAGCGCTCCAACGCAACTCCGCCCCCTCACCGTCCGGAGCTCCTCAATGATCGCCGGGCAGGCCCCTTGTCACCCTTCACGGGCCGCAGCACTGTCCGGGGCCGGAGACACCTCCCTCGCCTTGGGATGTGATCGGGAACACAGCGCTGGCTGTCTCCGCTCTCCAGCCGCAGGATCAGTTACGGATATCGTGGGCAAGAACGAGGGCCCGGACGGAGCGAGAAGGTTACGCCGCCATCTTGGCCGACGCCAGACCACGCCCCGTGCAATCATATTTTTAACTTCAAATACAAATTGACTGTTGGTGGCATATTCCACACCTAGTGCCTTATTACGAGTTTGGTTGTTCTTGGACCGCCGTACCTGCAGTCGTGATCTGAACGAAGCAAACTCTGTGGTCCGACTGCCATATTATGAGTTGTACAGAATGCATTTGGAAAGACCGTGGCTGAACCACCAACACCGCCAGCACACCGCTGACCGCCAGGTTTGAGGTTGGGAAAAAGCAGCTGCAATAGGGCAGTACAGGGGACTTTCACCGCTGTCCGTATTATGAGTTGGCTTTTCCACAAGCTGACTGCAGCGGTGAGACCGCCAGCTTCAAGAAACAAAGGATTTTGGGTGTGTCCTCACCACTTTCTGTGATTTCCGTCAGAGTTCAATGTGGATCCCTTTCTTCAGATCCCCCCTTCAAAGCAGCATCTTCACCCAGGGGATTATGACCCTGTTTGTGGTGAGTCCTCTTTGTACTATATACCCATTGCCTGGATCCATACATATGAGCCCGACTCCGGCAATGGGTAGATGGTATTTTTTCACATGTATCATGCATATGTGTGCATCCTACACATATGCAGTCATAATGTATACACAGGCATTGATGCATATGGAAAAGTATTCACCACCACTGCAAAATCTCCACAGCCACACTGCGGGCACCGTGGTAAACTCATAATACAGCGGAATGAAGACCGCTGGTGCTGCGATCTCCTGGAAGCCGTGTTCTGGCGATTGGACCGCAAAACTCATAATAAGGTCCTTAGTGCAGATTTCTGTACGTGATGTCATATACTTTGTTTTAAATGGCAGCGACATCCCTTAATGGCTGTGGGAGGGTATATTTTTAGGTTAGATTGGATCATAACTTTGCTGAAAGTCAATAATAATTTTTGGGGGGGAGTAGTTTGTTTGTTCTTGTCAGCCACTACCCCATCACTGCCACAGTACAGAGAGACTGCTTCTGGCCCTCCAGCTGAGCAGCAGTGGTTCGAGCCTGGTCCCGCCAGTCCTCTTGCAGCACTCTGCACCTTCCATTTCTTATCACTCTCATTGCCCTTTATTTCACTTTTGCTCAGTTTTCTTATCTCTCTTATCTTTCTCTGTGCCCTTAATTCACATTTCTGCTAAACTTTCTCTGTGCCCTGTATTTTCACTTCTGCTCCGTTTTTCTTATTTTTCCTATCTTTTTTTGTGCCCTTTATTTTTACTTCTGATCCATTTTCTCTTCTCTCCCTTTGCCTTTATCTATTCTTCTGTTTATTTTTCTTATCTCTCCCATTGCCCTTATTCACATGTCTGATCCGTTTTCTATCTTTCTCTGAGCCCTTTATTTTCATGTCTGCCTCATTCTCTTTTCTCTCTCTGTGCCTCCTATACGCTCTTGCTTCCTGCCCCACCTCGCTGATCTTCCCCCTCCCCTGCTTCCTCTGCCCCCTTCGCAGCACTCCTTTCCATGCCACCGACTAGATCGCTCCTGTCCAAGCCTCCCGGCCCATGCCCTGCCCTCCCACCTCCCGGACTGTCCCTCCGACCTCAAGGGCTATATAATAAAGGGTACTGCGCCTGGCCCTGCCCAGCGCCAGAACTCCTGGATCTTCAGCCCAACACTGTTATTTCACCGAAGAAATCAGAAACCCCAAACCCAAGCCACGAGACAACAACTGCAGCGACACCTCTCCATGCTCCACCGCAGAACCCTTCACCTGTCACCACTGCCACTTCTCCTGCGAGGTTAGAGCCCCCACTACCTCCAATCAGCAACACACACCCTGCCGGAGACCACAGCTCCACTGCATGCTACTCAAAATCAGATCCCTCTGCAAGCACGCCACGGAAATCTAGGACACCATTTCCACCCTCGTCCCCAACATGATGTTCATCACCGAAACCTGGCTCACCCCCACGTCCGCACCCGATATCACCACCGCTACACCCCCTGGATACAAAATGATCCACCCCTGCAGACCCAGCTGAGGCATTGCCGTCATCCACAAGGACTCCCTCAACTGCAATGCCCTGGACGATGACGCAACACCGATCATGGAACACCTCAACTTCCAGATCAAACCCAACGCCAAAGCCACCATCAGAGGAACCCTCGCCTAAAGACCACCAGGCCCCCGCTCCAGCTCCTGCAGCACCATCCCGGACTTTATCGCCCCTCTGGGTATAGACTCAAACCACTACATCTTCCTGGGAGACCTGAACTTCCACCTAGAGGACCTCAACGACATCAACTCCACCACGCTTCTTGAAAATATGAGCATCATCAGCCTCTCACAACTTGTTACCACCCCCACGCACAGCGCTGGACACATCCTGCACTCCATCTTTTCTACCAACGACCACGCCAAGCTCTCCCATACCACCGAGCTGACCTGGACAGACCACAGCATTGTTCACTTTTCCATCAACAGCATGCTCGAACCCCCGGCGAAACACCAATCCCTCCCTCGATGCAACTGGAGCAAAGTCACCGAACACCTCTGGACCACCGCCCTCAAAGAAGCAAGACCTGTTCCTTCTGATTCCATTGAACTCAACATCCAAAACTTCTCCAGCTGGATCTCCTCAACCACCGATACAATCGCCCCCCGGAAGAACACCACCAGCAGAAGACCCACCAAGCAAGCCAGCTAGTTCATATCAGAACTACTGACCCTCAAGTGCCACTGTAAATAACTGGAGAGACACTGGCGCTCCACCAAGACACCCGCCAACCTCAACTCCTTTAGGACCGCCCTCAACAACTACCACCACCAGCTCAGAGAAACCAAGAAAGAAGCGCTCACCACCCACATCGAGGTGAGCACCAACCACACCTTTTCTGCATCGTACGAGAATTCTCCTGCCCTTCCTCCATTGAGAACATGATCCGCCCATCCCAAACCCTGTGTGACTCTTTATCAGAATACTTTCACTTTGAGATCTCTGACATCTACGGCAACTTTGAGTCCCAACCCACCACCCTCAACCCCCTCCCCACCCTAACCAATGGCTCCCACCCACACCGAATCACCGCCTGGATGCAGCTCTCAACCGAAGACACCATCTCAATCATGAACTCCATCCACTCCGAATCTCCCTCGGACCCATGCCCCCACCACATCTACAACCTAGGAGGAGAAGCAATCAGATGCTCCCTCGCAATACTCCTCAACACCTACATCACCAAAGCTACCATCCCCAATGCTTGGAAGCACGCTGAGGTCAAACCTCTCGTGAAGAAATCCACAGCTAATGCCAGCGATCTCAAAAACTACCGACCCATCTCGCTTCTCTCCTTCCCTGCCAAAGTCTTGGAGAAAGGCCTCAACTGCCAACTCATGGACTACCTTGAAGAAAACAACCTGCTCAACCCTTCCCAATCAGGCTTTTGGCCTAAACATAGCACCGAGACAGCCCTGATCGCAGCAGCAGATGACATCAGATGTCTCCTCGACCTAGGCGGATCAGCCGCCTTCATCCTCCTCGACCTCTCTGCAGCCTTCAACACTGTCTCCCACCACACCCTCATCACCAGACTCCACCACATAGGCATCCAGGGTAAGGCTTTCGACTGGATCTCCTCCTTCCTCTCCGGCCGAACACAGAGGATCCACCTATCACCCTTCTCCTCTGCACCCAAAGATATACTATGCAGCAGCCCCCAGGGCTCCTCCCTCAGCCCCACCCTCTTCATCACCTACATGGCACCCCTGGCAAACATCATCCACAGCCACAGACTCAATATCATCTCCTACGCTGATGACACCCAGCTCGTACTATCCCTCACAGAAGACGCAGACACCACAAGAATCAACTTCCAAACCACCATGACCGACATCGCCACCTGGATGAGGACCAACTGCCTGAAACTGAACCTGGACAAGACAGAGGTCATCATTTTTGGCAACAATCCATCCCCCTGGGATGACACCTGGTGGTCCCCCACTCTCGGCCCCACACTCACCCCTACTGACCATGCTTGCAACCTTGGAATCGTCATGGACACGCAACTCACCATGAAGCAACAGATCAGCACATCTCCTCTGCCTGCTTCCACACCCTCTGCATGAGCCACAAGATCTTCCAATGGATCGCTGTCTCAACCAGGAAGATAGTCACCCAAGCCCTCATCTCCTGCCGAATCAACTACAGCAACGCACTCTACGCCGGAACCATCAAGCAGCTCCTGAATCAACTCCAAACCACCCACAACTCTGCAGCAAGACTCACCCTAACCTTCCCAGAAGAGCCAGCATCACCCCCAAACCTCAAAGCCCTCCTCTGGCTCCCAGTCCAGAAGAGATGCCTCTTCAAACACCTCACGCGTGCCTACAAAGTCCTCCACAAAACTGGACTCTCCTGCATCAACAACCACCTGACATTCCACTGACCGAGCTGAGAGTTCCCACCATCCACCCTCGCCTTGGCCCACATCCCCTGCATCCGTCGCAGCCACTGTGGAGGTCGATGCTTCTCCTCTCTTGCCGCAAAGTCCTGGAATAACCTTCCCCTCCACCTGCGCACCTCCCCGTCTCAAGACCTGGCTTTTCGACCATTACCTCTCCGACCAAGGCTCGCACAACCACCCAGTGCCTGGAGACCCCCGGGGTGACAAGCTGTGCTTTACAAGACCCATAGTTTGATTGATTGTTGCTTAAAGTGGTTTATCAGTTCCATGTAGGTACTGCCTTGTTTGTTTGGAAGTAATGCATACACAAAAGATATTTTAGTTTTTGGGAATTCACCATATATGGTGTACAGTTGATAGAATGGTTTTGGAAACATTTTAAATGAGTCATCCATCATCCACATTTGACAGTGGGCTAGTTTGAGTAAGTTGTTAGGGGTAGCAAAGATTAGTATACATTTGTCATTATTTTTGTTATTATATAATAGGAATTGTTCCTCTCTATGAATCATTGTAATGTGTTCTGGTATGTCTAAATCCCTGTATGTTTTAGGAGTAGGTGGGGTGTCACTGGTGGCTCATTAGTTCGTGTTATGAGGTGTTTCAAGGTGGGTATTGATGGTAACTTGCCTGTTATACTTTCTGGTACATGGGGTAGTATATCTTTCAGTATTTGTTCTGCGGGTTCTTGGGTACTAGTGCTTGCTTTTCTTATATTTTTTAACACTTCTATTTCTGTTACATTGGGTGGGTGATTATGCTGTTTTACATAAATTACTACAGTTTACTTAGTAGTTACCCTCCCACAGCATGCATTAGAATAACAGTTTGTACATTTCCAATTAATATGTTCAGTAGAAGCATTTTCTTGACTGTAGGTGTATCTCATCTAACATAGTTAGAGTTTTCCCTTCTGTGATGTTATACCTTCTGTCATTATGTCTTTATTTACTTTAATATTATGAATATAGAAAAAGAGTTATTTACTAAATGTTCTTTCTTAATATACAGTTTAATATACATTTTCTATTTTTTTCCAAATCTCACTTGTATGTTGTTCAGAGAAGGTTTGTGTGCTTGGAAACTTTTCCTTCAGCAAGCTTCTTTGTGAAACAGGTGTTTTTTTGTGTTGGAAGAGAAAAAGTAGTTTTAATTATTGTATATAATACATATTTGATGTTTAACAATGTTTAGGTTTTTCAGACTTTTAACTGTTGCAGTACGTTTAAAGCATTTGTTTAGATATACTTACTTTTTTGTGGTCTTTGATGTTTAGTTGTTGGAGTTTAGCGATGGTTAGATAATCTGTTGAAATATATATATATTAAATATAATTGCTACTTACTTGGAGAAGTGGATGTACAGTCCTATATGATGAAGGCTTGTCTTTTGCAAGGATAATCCGGCAGAGTTTCCTCCTCTTCAAAAGTTTGGTGTTTTTTTTATAGATATTTTTGCTTTTATAACTCTGGCTTTTATATTGTTTGTTCAATTGGTTAAGCTATTTTATTGGTTATAGTTTTCTATAGTTTAATATTATTGGTTGTTTTAGCCTCATTTAATTTTTTTCAATTATGTCCTTATTTGAAAAATGCCAATTAATGTTTTTATACTCAGATTCAAGAAAACTTAATTTATTTAATATTATATGTATTTATTTAAAAAAACAATATTGTTTGTGAATATAAATATGTGTTGTATGTAAGCAGGATGTAAATATGTGTAATGTATAATTTAGAGGCTTTTCTGTTGGTATACTTTAAATGCATTATTTTGGTTAGGTAAATTATTATAATTTATTTATATATTGTAGGTATTATTGTAGGATATATTTTTTGTTTGTTGGTTTAAATATTGTGTTTTTAACCCCTTCCCTGCGGGGCGAATTCCGCTGCGGTGCGGGGATTTAATTAGGGGCGTAACCCCTTGCGTGCTCAGGACGGCCCCCGGCCGTCCTACGTCACGGTAGGCGTGTGCGGAGGACGGCCGGGGGCCGTCCGAACTCTGCCCACTAATTAATTGTTCTGCACAGGCGGGGAATTTGTGCCGCGCTGGGGAATCGGCGGTGTTCGGACGGCCCCCGGCCGTCCTGAGCACACGCCCACTGTGACGTAGGACGGCCGGAGGCCGTCCTGAGCACACAAGGGGCTAATACATTTTACTGCTATTCATTACCTGTTGTAAAAAAAAATATGTAGTTGATATTGTTGATTTCAATATTTTTGACATAGTCTATAGTTAGTTATGTTACAATATTTTTGTTTCCGATATTTTTGTTTTCAATATATGTTAGATTCAATATTTTTGACATCGATATTTATGTGTACAATATTAGTGTTTTAGTATTAGGAACTCGATGCTTTTGTAAACAGTATAACATTTTCAGTAGTTCTGTAAGTAGATATTTATGGTCTCAATATTATGTCAGTAATCTAGTGATATTCGGCACAATCTACAGTGCCTTATCCAAAATTGCCAGGATGCAGTCAAGTGCTCCACAAGATCGAGGTCTGGGCAGTATCGACTGCTTGGGTAGGCCAGTCAGGACAGTGTGGTGCTCCACCGGTTTCTCATCAATGTCCAACAGTTGCTCATAGACATGCTATTTGATGGCTCTTGTCTCTTTGGATACCAGGCAGACTCAGCCATGAAGTGCTTTAAGATAGTAAGGTGACAGCACATTCCCTGGTCTTGGCCACAAGAGTGTGGCAGTTCTCTCAGCAATTTTGCCACTTTCGAGGTTCTGGAAGAGGATACCAGGAGAGGCAGTTTTCAACCATGCCTCAACAACAACAAGCCTCCCACACTTTTAGAGGCAGAGGCCGGGGATTCAGCGAAACCACTTTAGTTTGCCTTCGGTGGCACCCAATCGCCTAGTAGGAGATCTCGTCACCTTTTCCCTCCATGAGTTGAGGTGCATTACATCCGACCAGTGGGTGCTCCAAATTGTGCAAAGTGGTTACTCTCTCCCCTTTCTGACACCCTCCCCAACTTGCCTCCCACACCACAATGACTCCAGGAGGACCATTTGTCCATACTCCGACAAGAGATACAAACTCTCTTGGCCAAGGAAGCCACCGAGAGGGTGTTGGCTTCAGAGATCGGGACTGGTTGCCGTTCCCATTACTTTCTAGTGCCAAAGAAGGATGAAGACCTCTGTTCTATTCCCGACCTTATCTCGCTAAACCTCTTCCTTTGGAAGGACAAATCCAAGATACTCACCCTGGTCCAAGTTCTCTCTGCCTTGAATCCAGGAGACTGGCTGGTGGTTTTGGACCTGCAGGATGCCTACTTCCACATTCCTGTTTTGCAGTCCCACAGACGCTACCTGTGGTTTTAGGTATGCCATGAGCCCTTGCAGTTCTCGGTGCTCTCCTTCGGCCTTAGCAGTGTACCTCTGGTGTTCACAAAATATATGATGGTGGTCGCTGTTCATATGCGAAGGTTGGGAACACCAGTCTTCAAATAGCTCGATGGCTGGCTGCTTAAGATGGGCTTGCGTCAAGCAGTCATAAACAACCTTCCAGACGATTTCTAACCTTGTGCATCGTTGGGTATTTCCATCAAAGTGCCGAAGTCACACCTTGCTCCTTCACAGAGGCTCCCTATCTTTGGAACGATGCTGGATACTGTGCTTTTCCGAGCCTTTCCTTTACCTCAGTGAGTTGAGGACATTCGGGCTATTATCCTGATGTTTCAACTTTTGACCTGGGTCTCAGTGAGAGCAGCCCTGAAGCTTCTTGGACTCTTGGCCTCCTGCATCGTGATTGTTGACCACACAAGGTGGCAGAAGCAGCCTCTGCAGTGGGATTTGAAGTGTCAGTTGCTTCAGCAGCAAGGGTACCTGTACTTTTAGATCTAGGTGTCTGAGGAAACTGCAAAAGACCAGCATTGGTAGTAGCTAGACTGCAATAGGACCGGTGGAAGACCTCTCTCCCTCCCAAAGCCAGAGCTGTGGCAAATGCATTATTGCTGGGTTGGAGGGGTCATTGGGTTGAGGTGGAGATGAGAGGACTCTGATCTCCGGCATAACTCTATCTCCACATCAACTTGTTGGAGGTGCGGTGATACAATTGGCACTGATAGCATTCCTCCTGACCATCAAGGGGCACTGGGCGCAGATTTTCAAAGACAACACTTCCACCATGTGGTACTGCAACAAACAGGGCAAAGTGGGTTCATAAGTCCTGTGAAAGGAGGCTTTGTTTGGAAGTGGCTGAATCTCAGGGCATCTCTGTGATCGTACAATACCCTGGCAGGATCTTTGATTGCTAGGGCGGACGAACTCACCAATATTGCTTAGTGGATCATGAATGACAACTTTACTTGTAGAGCATCTTCCAGCAATGGGGAAAGCCTTGGCTCTATCTTTTCACCACCACAGCAGAAAACATGTAGGGCCATATGTATCAAATAAGAGTTTTGCGATTGTCAAATTGCGATTTTTAGCGAATCGCAATTAGAGAATCGCAAAATGCAATGTATGTAGGATTTGCTAAAAATCCTACATATTCCTTATTTGCGAATCGCAAATTGAGATTCGCAAATAAGGAATACCTTCCCATTCATTCCTATGGGCTAGGAGGCCCATAGGAATGAATGGGAAGACATTCTCAATTTGCGATTACCAATTAGAGAATCGCAAATTGAGAATGCAATTTCAAGGTTGCAAGGGTGCCAAAAGGACACTCTGTTGCACCCTGAAATATGCATGTGTGCACATTTTGCGCACATACATGCCCCTAAGGGCATGTATGTGCAACATATGGCCCTTTTAAAAATCAAAAAAGTGCTTTTTAAAGAAAATCGCAAATTACCACCAACTTGAAGTTGGTGGTAATTTGCAAATCCTAAGGCCAAATAGCAAATTTCTGGTGCTTCCAGAATTGCATTTAAGGAATCGCAATTTGCAATTCCTTATTGCATTCGCAAAATAGAGAATCGCTAATTTAGCGATTCTCTATTTTGCGATGACCTTTGGGATGATACATCCCAAAAGGCTTTTTCCCATTCGCAAATGGGCAGATTCTGAGAATCTGCCCGTTTGCAAACGGGAAAAAGGCTTGATACATATGGCCCGTACTGCCCAAACTTTTTCATACTGTAGTTCCCAAGGCTTCTCTCACTCGAAGACACATTTCATCTTAATTGGAACTCAGGGCTCCTGTATGCCTCTGTGACTCCTCTCCTGTGCAGAGTTCTAAAGAAGATCAGGAACGACTGGGCCCAAGTCATCCTAGTGGCTCTGGGCTGGGTGAGGAGGGTGTGATATCCAGAATTTCTGGCCATGAACATTTTTCCTCTGATTCGGCTGTCCCTTTGGGAGGACCTCATGTGGCAGCAGTAGGACTGGGTCTTGCACCTGAGCCTTCATAACCCACTCCTCCTTGTGTGGAGATTGAGCTGTGGCAGTTGATCTTTTTAGATCTTCCTCCCGAAGTAGTTTGTGGTCATACTGGCAGCCGGGTGTCCCTTCACCAAAACTGCTTATGGAGGACACTTGGAGGAGTTTGTTGTATGGTTTCCTCAACAAGATTCAGCCTTTACAGGGACAGTTAGCTGACATAGTGTTATTTTGTCAGCTCTTTTGTCCTTTTTACATCTACTTGATCAGCCATCCCTTTTCATATGACATGTTGTGATGAGTTTCTTGAAAGGGCCAATTCATATGTTACCGCCAAAATAATTTGTTATACGGCACTGGGACCTTAATTCATTTTGTACCTTCTTCATTTGCACTCCATTCAAGCTGATGCATAGCTGTTCCCTAGGTCTCTTGATGTTGAAAACAAGGTTCCTCATTGCGATTACCTCAGTGCAACTAACGACAAGCTCTGTCTGTATAACAGCAGTGTAACGACTTCCATTTGGACAAAATGGTTCTTCAGACAAAAGCGGCCTTCCTCCTGAAAGTGGTCTCGTCTCTCCATATATGCCAATCCATCACCCTACCTATGTTCTTTGCCCTGCCTCACCCTTCCAAGGAGGAAGAACATCTCTATCATCTCAAGACAAAGAGGTCCCTGAACTTCTCCACTGACCCCACCACGGAACAACAGGTGGACAATTACCTCTTGTGGGTGTCTCTGGGGCAAAAGAGGGCAAAATGATATAGAAGAAGACCATCTCCAGATGCATTGCCTTGTACATCAAGATCTGGCCAAAAAGCAGCCTCTGGAAGGCTTGCATAATCATTTCAGCAGAGCAAAGTCTGCTACTACTGCGCTGGCATGCGGTGTTGCCCGTCTTGGACATCTTAGGCATTAATAATTTTTAATTAATCATGTGATTGATATTAATTATGTAAATTAGGTAATACTGGTTTATTTTAGTTATATTTTAGGTGCAGGTTTCTAGGTTTCTAGGGGTATAGGGTGTTTGTAGTTAATTAAGTAATAAGTAATTAACAATTGATTATTAATTTGGAAGTTGTGTAATAATTATATATTTTATTTATGTTTTAAGCAATAATTACTCAACATTTAATTATTAATTGGCAATAAATTATGTAATTGATTATCAAATATGTAAATTGTGTTATACTCATTTATTTTAGTTATATTTCAGATGTGAGTTGCTAGGTTTGTAAAGGTATAGGGTGGGGAGTTAATTAAGTAATAATTAACTAACAATTAATTATTAATTTATTAATAATGATTGAACTGATTATTAATTATGTGAATTGTGTAATCATATATTTTAGTTATATTTTAGGTGTGGGCTACTAGGTTTGTACGGGTATAGGGTGGGGAGTTAAATAATAATTAAATGACAACTAAGTTTTAATTGATCATTAATTTTTTTGTTTATTCATTATGTAAATTGTTTCATTGTTTTTCTTTCTTAAATATATATAAAAATATTTTATGTTTATATTAAGAGTTTAA
Organism: Calotriton arnoldi; assembly: GCA_963921515.1. Classification (NCBI taxonomy): domain Eukaryota; kingdom Metazoa; phylum Chordata; class Amphibia; order Caudata; family Salamandridae; genus Calotriton; species Calotriton arnoldi. Next base: position 102,316 of record CAWUFW010017837.1, read on the forward strand.
TATTTCTTCAAAATTAATAGGTTATTCAAATATGTAATGTGTGTGAAGTGAAGTACTTTACCTACTGTTGCTTAGACTGGAGTGGGAATAGTTGGTGTTAACCCCTCCGAAGTCCCACACTTTCGCTACTGTTGCAGAGGCTGGAGTGGGAGTAGTAAATGTTACCTTTCCGAAGTACAATGCTTTCTCTACTGTTGTGCAGACTGGAGAGTAAATAGTACATCTTACCCCTCCGAAGTCCAACACTTTCCCTACTGTTGTACTGTTTGGAGTGGGAATAGTAAATTTGACACCTTTGAAGTCTCAAGCTTTCCCTACTGTTGCACAGACTGGAGTGGGAAAAGTAAATCTTACCCCTCGAAAGTCCAACGCTTCCCCTGCTGTTGCTTAGGACCTTAATATGGCTTTGGCGGTCTCGGAGAGGGGCTGCCACGCTGCCACCCCACTCCCAGACCGCCAAAGACATTAAAGACCACCCGCCAGAGTACAACTTATTTTTACTCTGGCGGGCAGTTCTTTTGCAGTCCCTCTGCAGTGCAGTTCCTGCAGGGCATCGACTGTCAAGTCAGTGCCCTGCAGGAACTGGGGGTGCAGGCACATGGAGGGCACAATATGTGCCCCCCTGAATGCACCTCATCACATAGAGGCAACAGGGGACTCTGTAGGTCCCACTGTGTTTCCTCATTGCCACACTTTTCATGGCGTCACACCGCCATGAAAAGTGTGGCAGTGAGGAAACTCCTACTATACTTTGCGGGGCCACAGCGGCACCACCAGCATATTAGGGGCCTCAGACCGCTGCCCCACCGCCAACCATCATGGATCCCTGGCGGCAGCATCGGTCCTGTGGCGGTCCAACCACCACAGTCCTAAAGCGGCAGGCGGACCACAAGTTCCTGGGCCCATTAGACCACCAAACTCGTAAGAAGGGCCTTAGACTGGAGTGGAAAGTCCAAAGCTTTCCCTACTGTTGCACAGACTGGGAAGAGTGGGAATAGTAAATCTAACCCCTCCAGAGTCAAATGCTTTTCCTAATGTTCCGCTGTTTGGAGTGGGATTTGTAATTCTAAGCAAACACAAGGAGATAATGGACAGAGTGCTGAAACTTTTCAGACACTCACCCCCAGTCACAGATCTGGGTTGAATCCATCATCATTCTTTAGCTCACTTTGCCACCCCAGTTCAGACATAGCTATATGCAAATCAGTCTTGACCCTGTGCATCATGGGAACAGTCCAGACCGAACTGCCAAGCCATGTCTTCCCTGGACCGGAATCAAGCATCCTGGGACCGGTTTCGGGCTAACAGCCCTCATCAGCCAGGCTAGCTTGAATCCAGTGGCAAAGTGGCAAGGGACCCACGTCTGGGCATACCCTGCCAACTTAGGGCGAACAAAGCAAACACAAGGAGATAATGGACGGAGTGCTGAAACTTTTCAGACACTCACCCCCAGTCACAGATCTGGGTTGAATCCATCATCATTCTTTAGCTCACTTTGCCACCCCAGTTCAGACATAGCTATATGCAAATCAGTCTTGACCCTGTGCCTCATGGGAACAGTCCAGACCGAACTGCCAAGCCATGTCTTCCCTGGACCGGAATCAAGCATCCTGGGACCGGTTTCGGGCTAACAGCCCTCATCAGCCAGGCTAGCTTGAATCCAGTGGCAAATTGAGCAAGGGACCCACGTCTGGGCATACCCTGCTAACTTAGGGCGAACAAAGCAAACACAAGGAGATAATGGATGGAGTGCTGAAACTTTTCAGACACTCACCCCCAGTCACAGATCTGGGTTGAATCCATCATCATTCTTTAGCTCACTTTGCCACCCCAGTTCAGACATAGCTATATGCAAATCGGTCTTGACCCTGTGCCTCATGGGAACAGTCCAGACCGATCTGCCAAGCCATGTCTTCCCTGGACCGGAATCAAGCATCCTGGGACCGGTTTCGGGCTAACAGCCCTCATCAGCCAGGCTAGCTTGAATCCAGTGGCAAAGTGAGCAAGGGACCCACGTCTGGGCATACCCTGCCAACTTAGGGCGAACAAAGCAAACACAAGGAGATAATGGACGGAGTGCTGAAACTTTTCAGACACTCACCCCCAGTCACAGATCTGGGTTGAATCCATCATCATTCTTTAGCTCACTTTGCCAGCCCAGTTCAGACATAGCTATATGCAAATCAGTCTTGACCCTGTGCCTCATGGGAACAGTCCAGACCGAACTGCCAAGCCATGTCTTCCCTGGACCGGAATCAAGCATCCTGGGACCGGTTTCGGGTTAACAGCCCTCATCAGCCAGGCTAGCTTGAATCCAGTGGCAAAGTGAGCAAGGATGGATGGATTTAGGCCCAGATCTCTGTACTGGGGTGAATGTATGACATTGTTCTGCATTCTGTCCATCAACTGTTGTTTTTGCAATTGTCACCCCGAGTGGGACGGGTATGCCCAGACGTGGGTCCCGTTCTCTACATGCCGCTGGAATCAAGCTATCCTGGCTGAAGAGGGGTGAAACCCCGAAACCGGTCCTAGGATGCTTGTTTCCAGTCCAGGGAGGACCTGGCTTGGCAGTTTGGGCTGGACTGTTCCCATGGGGCACAGGGTCAAGACTGATTTGCATATGGCTGGGTTCAAACTGGAATGGCATGGTGAGCAAAAAAACGATGGATTTAGGCCCAGATCTCTGTACTGGGGTGAATGTATGACATTGTTCTGCATTCTGTCCATCAACTGTTGTTTTTGCAATTGTCACCCCGAGTGGGACGGGTATGCCCAGACGTGGGTCCCGTGCTCTCCATGCCGCTGGAATCAAGCTATCCTGGCTGAAGAGGGGTGAAACCCCGAAACCGGTCCTAGGATGCTTGTTTCCAGTCCAGGGAGGACCTGGCTTGGCAGTTCGGGCTGGACTGTTCCCATGGGGCACAGGGTCAAGACTGATTTGCATATGGCTGGGTTCAAACTGGAATGGCATGGTGAGCATAAAAACGATGGATTTAGGCCCAGATCTCTGTACTCGGGTGAATGTATGACATTGTTCTGCATTCTGTCCATCAACTGTTGTTTTTGCAATTGTCACCCCGAGTGGGACGGGTATGCCCAGACGTGGGTCCCGTGCTCTCCATGCCGCTGGAATCAAGCTATCCTGGCTGAAGAGGGGTGAAACCCCGAAACCGGTCCTAGGATGCTTGTTTCCAGTCCAGGGAGGACCTGGCTTGGCAGTTCGGGCTGGACTGTTCCCATGGGGCACAGGGTCAAGACTGATTTGCATATGGCTGGGTTCAAACTGGAATGGCATGGTGAGCAAAAACGATGGATTTAGGCCCAGATCTCAGTACTGGGGTGAATGTATGACATAGTTCTGCATTCTGTCCATCAACTGTTGTTTTTGCAATTGTCACCCCGAGTGGGACGGGTATGCCCAGACGTGGGTCCCGTGCTCTCCATGCCGCTGGAATCAAGCTATCCTGGCTGAAGAGGGGTGAAACCCGAAACCGGTCCTAGGATGCTTGTTTCCAGTCCAGGGAGGACCTGGCTTGGCAGTTTGGGCTGGACTGTTCCCATGGGGCACAGGGTCAAGACTGATTTGCATATGGCTGGGTTCAAACTGGAATGACATGGTGAGCAAAAAAACGATGGATTTAGGCCCAGATCTCTGTACTGGGGTGAATGTATGACATTGTTCTGCATTCTGTCCATCAACTGTTGTTTTTGCAATTGTCACCCCGAGTGGGACGGGTATGCCCAGACGTGGGTCCCGTGCTCTCCATGCTGCTGGAATCAAGCTATCCTGGCTGAAGAGGGGTGAAACCCCGAAACCGGTCCTAGGATGCTTGTTTCCAGTCCAGGGAGGACCTGGCTTGGCAGTTCGGGCTGGACTGTTCCCATGGGGCACAGGGTCAAGACTGATTTGCATATGGCTGGGTTTAACTGGAATGGCATGGTGAGCAAAAAAACGATGGATTTAGGCCCAGATCTCAGTACTGGGGTGAATGTATGACATTGTTCTGCATTCTGTCCATCAACTGTTGTTTTTGCAATTGTCACCCCGAGTGGGACGGGTATGCCCAGACGTGGGTCCCGTGCTCTCCATGCCGCTGGAATCAAGCTATCCTGGCTGAAGAGGGGTGAAACCCCGAAACCGGTCCTAGGATGCTTGTTTCCAGTCCAGGGAGGACCTGGCTTGGCAGTTTGGGCTGGACTGTTCCCATGGGGCACAGGGTCAAGACTGATTTGCATATGGCTGGGTTCAAACTGGAATGGCATGGTGAGCAAAAAACGATGGATTTAGTCCCAGATCTCTGTACTGGGGTGAATGTATGACATTGTTCTGCATTCTGTCCATCAACTGTTGTTTTTGCAATTGTCACCCCGAGTGGGACGGGTATGCCCAGACGTGGGTCCCGTGCTCTCCATGCCGCTGGAATCAAGCTATCCTGGCTGAAGAGGGGTGAAACCCCGAAACCGGTCCTAGGATGCTTGTTTCCAGTCCAGGGAGGACCTGGCTTGGCAGTTCGGGCTGGACTGTTCCCATGGGGCACAGGGTCAAGACTGATTTGCATATGGCTGGGTTCAAACTGGAATGGCATGGTGAGCAAAAACGATGGATTTAGGCCCAGATCTCTGTACTCGGGTGAATGTATGACATTGTTCTGCATTCTGTCCATCAACTGTTGTTTTTGCAATCGTCACCCCGAGTGGGACGGGTATGCCCAGACGTGGGTCCCGTGCTCTCCATGCCGCTGGAATCAAGCTATCCTGGCTGAAGAGGGGTGAAACCCCGAAAACGGTCCTAGGATGCTTGTTTCCAGTCCAGGGAGGACCTGGCTTGGCAGTTCTGGCTGGACTGTTCCCATGGGGCACAGGGTCAAGACTGATTTGCATATGGCTGGGTTCAAACTGGAATGGCATGGTGAGCAAAAAACGATGGATTTAGGCCCAGATCTCTGTACTGGGGTGAATGTATGACATTGTTCTGCATTCTGTCCATCAACTGTTGTTTTTGCAATTGTCACCCCGAGTGGGACGGGTATGCCCAGACGTGGGTCCCGTGCTCTCCATGCCGCTGGAATCAAGCTATCCTGGCTGAAGAGGGGTGAAACCCCGAAACCGGTCCTAGGATGCTTGTTTCCAGTCCAGGGAGGACCTGGCTTGGCAGTTCGGGCCGGGCTGTTCCCATGGGGCACAGGGTCAAGACTGATTTGCATATGGCTGGGTTCAAACTGGAATGGCATGGTGAGCAAAAAAATGATGGATTTAGGCCCAGATCTCTGTACTGGGGTGAATGTATGACATTGTTCTGCATTCTGTCCATCAACTGTTGTTTTTGCAATTGTCACCCCGAGTGGGACGGGTATGCCCAGACGTGGGTCCAGTGCTCTCCATGCTGCTGGAATCAAGCTATCCTGGCTGAAGAGGGGTGAAACCCCGAAACCGGTCCTATGATGCTTGTTTCCAGTCCAGGGAGGACCTGGCTTGGCAGTTCGGGCTGGACTGTTCCCATGGGGCACAGGGTCAAGACTGATTTGCATATGGCTGTGTTCAAACTGGAATGGCATGGTGAGCAAAAAAACAATGGATTTAGGCCCAGATCTCAGTACTGGGGTGAATGTATGACATTGTTCTGCATTCTGTCCATCAACTGTTGTTTTTGCATTTGTAATTCTAACCCGTCCGAAGTCCAACACTTTCCCTACTGTTGAGCTGTTTGGAGTGGGAATAATAAAAATGTTGCCCCTCCTACATTTTCACTACTATTACATAAACTGGAGTGGTAATAGTATATACAGTATTCCCAGATTCCAAAACTTTTTCTAATATTGGAAAAATAGAGTTTTAATTGTTATTTGTTTATTTTTTATTTTATATTATTTGTTTATATATTTTTTTTCTTTACACGTTTATAATTTTTTTGTAAATATCTTTTTAATTTTTTTATATTTCATATATTTGATCATTTATTTAAAGCTTTGGAATTGAAGTGTTAATATGTTTATGGTTTTTTTAAGTGTTTATGTATATATAGATAGATAAATAGATAGGTATTAGGTATATGAATATATATATATGTATATATATATATATGTATATATATATATATATATATATATGTACATGATTTTTATAGTAGTAAATCTAATAAAGTAACTAAAAAATGTATATAATGTAAAATGTATATTTTTTAAAATTGTGTTACGGTCGCCAGGTAGATAGTTATAGTTAGGACCTAGTTTCCATAGGAAACTCGTTTTTTGTTTACTCAATATCTTTGGCGCCGGTTGACGAATCTTCGCGAAATTTTCAAAACTCGTAGCCCGCTCTGGTCAGCTCCTGTCTTGAAAGTTTCGGGGTAATTCGGCAAGCGGGGGCTGGGAAAAAAGGGGGGTCCAAAAACGTGTTTTCTCCATGTTATTTTCCGTAGGAAACTTTAGACACAACTACAGCCCGAACTGCTGAATGGAATTACACCAAATTTGGCAAAAAGGTAGCCCTTGTTTCAGAAAGAGACCTTTTTGTTAAATGGTGTAAATCCGTTCAGTAGTTCCTGAGAAATTCAAAAAATAGAGGTCAAAAAATCAATTTCCCATAGGAAAGTTTAGACACGGTTACAGCTTGAACTGCTGAACGGAATTACACCAAATTTGGCAAAAAGGTATTGCTTGGTTCAGAAAGCGCCCTTTTTTAAATGGTGTAAATCCGTTCAGTAGTTGCTGAGAAAATCAAAAAATAAAAGTTTCGATATATAGAGGCACGGAGGATCCGCGCACCCTCCCGACCACGAGCTTTATTCTAATTGGCTGTCAACACTCCAAACCAGGAAGTGTTGGCAGCCATCTTGTGATTCGGTAGAACCGAGTCACAAGAAATCAGAATAAAAAACGTGAAAAAAAAGAAAAGGAGGCAGGGTAGAAACACCCTGACCCCCTAGGCCTGCTTAGGGGGTCCCACAAGGACCCCCAGGTCCCAAAAAAGCATTTTTTTTTTTAAATCATCAAAATGCGCGCCAGATTTGCGCTTCGTTATTATTTAGCCCCGGGGTCCGCCACCCCCCTGGGCTTTCTTTACATATTTGCGGGGGCTCCAGTAAGCGCCACAGAGCTGCGTTGCAGAGTGGTGTAAAAAGGGGCGTGGCCTGGGCCACCTCTCTGCAACGCAGCGCAGTGGCGCTTACTGGAGGTACCTGGTGGGCTAGTTGGCCCCCAGGGACCCTCAGGATTGAAGAGGAATTAATTCCCCAACTTAAAACGTGCCACAGAGCGTGTTTGCACACATGTCACCTCAGGCCCGCCCCCTCCCTTCACCACTGTGCAAAACACGCCCCCTGGCGCGTTGTAAGTTGGGGAGTTAATTCCCCTTGAATGCTGAGGGTCCCTGGGGGCCAACTAGCCCACCAGGTACCTCCAGTATGCGCCAGGGAGGTGTTCAGAGGCCACGCCCCTTTTTACACCTCTCTGCAACGCAGCTCTGTGGCGCTTACTGGAGGTACCTGGTGGGCTAGTTGGACTCCAGTGACCCTCAGGATTCAAGGGGACTTAATCCCCCAACTCAAAACACGCCACGGGGCGAAGGGAGGGGGCGGGGCCTGAGGTGCATGTGTGCAAACACGCCCTGTGGCGCCTTTTAAGTTGGGGAATTAATTCCTCTTCAATCCTGAGGGCCCCTGGGGGACAACTAGCCCACCAGGTATCTCCAGTAAGCGCCACAGGCCTGCGTTGCAGAGAGGTGGTCCAGGCCACGCCCCTTTTTACACCTCTCTGCAACGCAGCTCTGTGGCGCTTACTAGAGGTACCTCGTGGGCTAGTTGGACCCCAGGGACCCTCAGGATTCAAGGGGACTTTATCCCCCAACTTAAAACGTGCCAAGGGGCGCGTTTGCACAGTGGTGAAGGGAGGGGGCGGGGCCTGAGGTGACGTGTGGAAACATGCCCTGTGGCGCATTTTAAGTTGGGGAATTAATACCCCTTCAATCCTGAGGGCCCCTGGGGGCCAACTAGGCCACCAGGTACCTCCAGTAAGCGCCACAGGCCTGCGTTGCAGAGAGGTGGTGCAGGCCACGCCCCTTTTTACACCTCTGTGCAACACAGCTCTGTGGCGCTTACTGGAGGTACCTAGTGGGCTAGTTCGACCCCAGTGACCCTCAGGATTCAAGTGGACTTAATGCCCCAACTTAAAACGGCCACAGGGCTTGTTTGCACACATGTCACCTCAGGCCCCCCCCTCCCTTCACCACTGTGCAAACGCGCCCCGTGGCGCGTTTTAAGAGGAAGTTTTAATCCCCCTGCCCTATTATGTACTAGGGCCTTACAGAGGAGGTCATGCTAATCACAGGGGTACCTGTACTGGGGTCTCTATTGCCAGCAAACCTACTTAAGGATTTTGAAATTTTAACAGGAGGCATTGAGGCACACTACTTAAGTTCAAAACTACTGAGACCAGAGTGCAACACAGCCACGCCCACAAAGGCAAGAACTGTATTTAAAGCGCTGCAAATATGGCGCGAAACTATGCAGCTTTCCTCATGATGACACTAGTGAACAAGGGCTGAGGAAGCCCGAAACGCGTTTGGTCTTTTACATTTGCTGCTTGGAGATGCCGTTTCCCTGCCACCTATGAGAAATAAAGGTTGAATAACGCTGATGTGTGGCGCCTCAAATGTAGGGCAGCGTCATGTGGAATATGTTAGCGGCCCGGCTCGGGTCGCGAGACGCCCCGCCGCGGAAGAGCGGCTCCTGCATGCCGTGTATGATGAAAAAGCAGCGTCAAGTGGAACAGCGTGACCGATCTCAGGGGTGACACAGGCTGGGACACGGTGGTCTCTATTGCCAGCAAACCTACTTAAGGATTTTGAAATTTTAACAGGAGGCATTGAGGCACACTACTTAAGTTCAAAACTACAGAGACCAGAGTGCAACACAGCCACGCCCACAAAGGCAAGAACTGTATTTAAAGCGCTGCAAATATGGCGCGAAACTATGCAGCTTTCCTCCTGATGACACCAGTGAACAAGGGCTGAGGAAGCCCGAAACGTGTTTGGTCTTTTACATTTGCTGCTTGGAGATGCCGTTTCCCTGCCACCTATGAGAAATAAAGGTTGAATAACGCTGATGTGTGGCGCCTCAAATGTAGGGCAGCGTCATGTGGAATATATACATATATATATATATATATCATCAAACAAAGCTTCCCCAGTTTGAAGACGCACTCGAAGAGCAGATGAATTTAAAGGAAACTGGCATTTTCATTCAGATGCATTTATTTGCCTTACGCGTTTCAAAGCACTCAGTTTCTTGATCACAGGCATGATGATACTGCACAGAAATGGTGAAAAGGCACTCCCCTCTGCATGTCCATTTAATTAGCCCTCAGTGGGCCTCACAGGTGAAATCAACTAAGTGTTGCATGCTGGGATCGGTAGTGCACTTTCAAAATTCCTTTACCTTTAGTAGGTTTCTGTGCTGTGTCAAAGTGTTCATTTCATTAATGAGCCCTCCAGTGGGTCTCCGAGATGAAAATGTTCAGTTTATTATTATTTTTTTCTGCTGTTCCACTCAGGAAGACTCGGAGTAGTTCCATGTCCTCGTGGCCCCCTCACCTTGACCTTCAGGGGTGATGCAGTCTTCCCCGCTGGACTGCCTGCTATAAATCATCAAACACAGCTTCCCCAGTTTGAAGACGCACTCAAAGAGCAAATGAATTTAAAGGAAACTGGCATTTTCATTCAGATGCATTTATTTGCCTTACGCGTTTCAAAGCACTCAGCTTCTTGATCACAGGCATGATGATACTGCACAGAAATGGTGAAAAGGAACTCCCCTCTGCATGTCCATTTAATTAGCCCTCAGTGGGCCTCACAGGTGAAATCAACTAAGTGTTGCATGCTGGGATCGGTAGTGCACTTTCAAAATTCCATTACCTTTAGTAGGTTTCTGTGCTGTGTCAAAGTGTTCATTTCTTTAAAGAGCCCTCCAGTGGGCCTCCGAGATGAAAATGTTCAGTTTATTTTTCTTTTTTTCTGCTGTTCCACTCAGGAAGACTCGGAGTAGTTCCATGTCCTCGTGGCCCCCTCACCTTGAGCTTCAGGGGTGGTGCAATCTTCCCGGCTGGATTGCCGGCTATAAATCATCAAACAAAGCTTCCCCAGTTTGAAGACGCACTCGAAGAGCAGATGAATTTAAAGGAAACTGGCATTTTCATTCAGATGCATTTATTTGCCTTACGCGTTTCAAAGCACTCAGCTTCTTGATCACAGGCATGATGATACTGCACAGAAATGGTAAAAGGCACTCCCCTTTGCATGTCCATTTAATTAGCCCTCAGTGGGCCTCACAGGTGAAATCAACTAAGTGTTGCATGCTGGGATCAGTAGTGCACTTTCAAAATTCCTTTACCTTTAGTAGGTTTCTGTGCTGTGTCAAAGTGTTCATTTCATTAAAGAGTCCTCCAGTGGGCCTCCGAGATGAAAATGTTCAGGTTATTTTTCTTTTTTTCTGCTGTTCCACTCAGGGAGACTCAGAGTAGTTCCATGTCCTCGTGGCCCCCTCACCTTGACCTTCAGGGGTGGTTCAGTCTTCCCAGCTAGACTGCCGGCTATAAATCATATATATATATATATATATGTGCAAGCCCCAACATTCCGCCATGCATTTATTTCTGCAGATGCGTTTCAGCAATAAGCCTTCTTCAGTGCCTTAAATATATATTCATGGCACATAATATTGATGTCATTTAAATAATGTACACACCCTTCTCTTTAGTGAGTTCAAAATGATGGCATACAAAGAAGGACTGCAAAGATATTCATTCAATATTGCCCGCCAAGTTGTAAAGGCAAAGTCTTGTTACTCATAGTTAGCATTTGATTATCGACTCGAATGCCCCAGTAAAACATTCTGCCTAAATAGATGAGTATTCAGTCATTGTCCTGACTTTCATAGCCTGCCGCTCTGTATATCAGTCACTTCTTGTGATTCCGCCCTTCATGGGCTGTTGCAATTTTATTGTACGCTGTACACCCCTCGCCAAGCCGCTGGTTGGTAAGTTAGAATATATTTGCTGGCAGCAGTCAGATTACCATTTGCCATGGATTTGGATAACTCACGACCTTGGTCAACGGACCTTCCTTCAGCGACGGTTCTGGCAGCTTGTAAATACATCGCGGCTCTGATCCAACCAATAGCTGCCGAACTCTTAAGGCGGGTGCCTCTAAATACGTGAGGGCAGGACTCACGTTCCACATACAAGCTCCAACATTTAAGGGGCACTCTCAGAGTTGTTTCCATCATATATTTATTTATGCAGGTGGGATCAGAAGGTGTACTACAATCCCTAAACGGGAAGAGGAAGACTGAAAGGAGGAGGCAGAAACAAAGGAGAGGTGGCCAAGGAAAAAGAAGAAAAGGCAGAAATGACAGGGAGGAACACGAGGAGTGTTCGGAAGAAATAGAGCAATCACAAACTATAATAAATCTGATGGATCTGACATTGACTGAATCAGATAAAAGAAATCTCTCATTAAGCCTTTCCTTTTGTCAGGAAGCGGAATTCAATTATACGCAGACAAGAGTCGATTTGTTCAAATACATTAGGAAATTAAAGTTAGCAAAAATACACAAAATGAAGAAAAAAGAAAAATTAAAACCTAAAGCGAATGAGGATAAATGTTTACAAGTTGAATCAAATCTTATGGCTTCAGATCATGACCTACTATTGGAACTTTTGGAAATGGAAATGGAATCATCACAAATGTCAACAACAACTGAAAAATTGTTAGAAGAACTCTCCCACATGAATGTTAGCGAAGAAGGAGATACTGCATCTCAAATGAAATCTAGATATGTTCCGCATATGATCAGGGACAACATTGACATATTTTCAGAAAATATGATCAAAGAAATAAGAATGATGCAAATGACTAAGAGCAAGAGAGTTTTACACAGAGGTACCAGGAACCAAGGAATTCAAGAAACATTGAATAAAATTGCCAACAATGATGACATCATAGTGAAACCCTCTGACAAAGGAGGGAACATTGTGTTGTTGAAAAAGAAGCTTTACCTTGATGAAGTGTACAAACATTTGAATGATACCAACTGTTAATGTAGGATAACGGAGAGGGAATATACACAAGCAAATGAGGACTTTTTTCCCTATTAAAAGAAAGGACTGAAAATGGACTCTTGAGTTGGGATGAATTTAACTAACTCAGACAACCAAACCACAAAATACCGGTATTTTACATCATTCTGAAACACCCCCGTGCCGCCCTATCATTGCTGCACAGGACAGCACTTTTGAGAATGTTTCAAAATATATTGATCATTTTCTGAATCCTATAGTAAGGACACTACCTTCCTATATACAGGACACCACTGATTTTTTAAGTAGAATTTTTGACATCAAATGGGAGAGTGATATGCACCTGATAACACTAGATATAACGTCACAATATTCTAGTATAGCACAAAAGGATGCAGTAAAGCATTATTTGAGAATGAGACCTATCAAATCCGTGGAACACAACAGATTGCTGTTATCCATGATGGAATGGTGCCTTGCAAAAAATATATTTATATTTGATGATGTTCTCTATAAACAAACAAGAGGAACGGCAATGGGCACCTGCTTCGCCCCCAGTTATGCAAATCTGCATATGGGCTGGTGGGAGGAGCAGGTGTTCGGAGCCATGGAAAAGTGGATGGACCAAATTGTATTTGAAATCAGGTACATAGATGATCTAGTCATATTATGGAAAGGATCATCAACACAGGCAGAAGATTTTGTTGCGGAACTAAACTGTAATGAACTTAATTTGGGTTTTACCAGTAAAATTAGCCAAACCGAAATAGAAATCTTGGATGTACAAGTTAAAGTGGAGGGTGAGAAACTTGCAACTACTGCATCTATAAAAACCTACGGCAGGGAATACCATCTTGCATGCAGGTAGTTTTCACCCTATACCCTTGATTAAAAGTATACCCTTTGGGGAATTTTTTAGGGCAAAAAGTGTTGTGTAGTTCCTCCAGGACCTGCGTGTTTTGGATGACCTAAACTCAGGGCTTGGTGTCCCAACTGCTTCCGGACACCCCCACAGGGATATGTCAGCCATTAGACCAGCTAGCTCTACAGTGCCTCTACCACCTCCCTGTATTCGACAGTGGTGTAGGTAGTTTCTAGCAACTACTGAACATGACAACGCTGATTCCTCAGGGATCGTGGAAAACAGTACAGTACGTTTTGCTCAGACACTCATGCTTGCTTACTCTCAGAAAATGCACAGGCTGGCGATTAGGACATTTCAATAAGTATTTATTGGTCCAGCAACAGTCTTGTGTAAAACATATGTGCTGCGACAATCAGGAGACAGAAGCATACGAAAGAGATTGCTAGTACCAATATAGTAAATAGTAGATACATTTCTACCATAGTGCTAATAAGATGAACGTAAGCAGTTCAGATAAATACAGTAGCACTTGCATATTTCTAAAATGCGTGCCCTAAGTAATTTGCCTAAATGTACCTAGTCAACATCTGTATGTGTAGCATGTATATGCGTGTAGCTATGTGTATCTGTAGCCAAGAAACCCCTAGGGAAGAACCAGCCCCCTCACCTGATGGTTGAGAACGAAGGACACCATCTCTGCTTAGAGGATGACAGCCCTCAAGGGATGTCAGACCACTGCGTGTCGAAGATTCAGCATGCAGGACCCCATGTCAGCTTGGAAGGAATTCTCCTCTAATTTGCAGGGGGGAATATGGGTCTTATATACTAGAGTGGTCACTCCAGGGTTTCTTCTAGAATCGATATGTTTTGAAAACATCCACAGCTGTTTTGAAAACAATCATGTATGTTTTTCCAAACAAATGCGATCATGCACAGCTGGCTGTTGGCCAAGGATGAAAAAAGTGGTGACCCTTATGAAGAATATATTATACCGTGCCTGAGGACATGTTTATGTACAACAGGTACAGGGATTATGATAGAATACTGAGAGCCTGGTTTTGAAGAGACAGGAGCAAGCTACTAGGTAAAAGGTCACCTGTTTAGAATCGTCATTGTCGTGTGGATGGGTCAATGTATGTAAAATGGGGTATACATGACAGGACTATCCTAAAGGATATGACACCCACTTCTCATCAAAAGGTCAACAGGGTCAGCTAGGTAATCATAAAGCTAATGCTAGAAAAAGGCATAAAAATCATTTACAATAAAATATACTAAAAAGCAGTTTTAAAAGCCTGAAAAAATGTCCATAAAAGAAAAGTCATTTCTCCCTAAAAAGCTTTCAGAAAGGTCCTCTAAGCTTGCATATGTGGTTGTTATTACACTGAGTACCTTGAAAGCCATTACGCTCAGTTAGAGCAGAGAAGGAGAAAAAATAAAGCAAAGTCAGTTATGACCTTCAATTTGGTAAATATTTAAAAGTTGCCAAATGGTTCCCAGCACAGGAGAGGCCAGATTATTTATGAATCCTGCGCTGAAGACTCAACATCGCTGAACATTGTATCCGCAGGTGGCAATCTCTCCAGAACTTCCAGTATCATGTTGAGGGAGCAAAGATGGTCATCTCTGGTTCCCACAGCAGCAGACGGGGAAGAATTAGATGCCTGCACACCTGAAACGGATGCCTGTACCTCTGGAGCAGAGCCGATTTCCCTTCCAACAGGAGCGGAAGCATCCCTTGATGGCTCTAGAAATGCCGTCATCAACGTGGGAATACGCTGTGGACAACTGTACACGTGGGCCTGCAAGGGCTCCGGGAGAACTTCTATGTCCGGCGGCGCAACCGATGGAAGTGTCAGACACAGGTCCAACACGCAGCCAAATCCGCAGAAGAGTCAACGGAACACAGGCAGGACACAGTCTAGCCAGACCGGTCTAAAAGACAGGAACCAATGCTCACTCAGCTCTCGAAGCAGAGGCGTAGTCAGGTAGAACACCATACGCTCACGACAACGTTGTTCCAGCAGTGTTCTCTCCATTTCTTGAGGGTATTGAGACGTCCATTGCGAAGCAATAGGATTAAAATCAGGATGCAGGACCAAAGGAAGCCCTCCAAAAACCCTTCCAGGTACGGAGTGTATGAAGGCCGGAATTACTCCGAAGATGGTCTGAAAGGTGGTTAAGAGACCTGACCCAATGCGCTTAAATAAGTGTACGATCCCACTCGTATCAGACATGTTAAAGATACGATGAACCATTTCTCTGATATGGAAAGGGAAGTTCGTACGGACCAGGGCCTGTATATCTGCAGAAGACCTTGCAACCTGGAGATCAAAAGTCTCTCGGGCTGAAGTAAAGGCCACATATTGTTGAAACAACATGGCTTTCAGTCTGCTCAGTGAATCAAACCGTATACTGGAAACATTCAATGAAGGCCACAGTGGTGCTTCCCTAACTGTGCGAGCCGGGGAAACAATACTTGCTTACAACAAACAACCCTGAGGTTTACTGTGACTAGATATGCGATGGCTGGCACCATCCTGCAACAGCCTTGATCATTCAGCATTAAGTAACTCCCATTTGAAAGTAACTCAAAAACTGGATGAATCACTGCAGCTGGGGAGCCTTTCAAGTAGCAAGATAAGTTTGCCTTCGAAGCATTACATGCTCCGTAAAGTGAAACCTCCTTCACACCAAAGATCCACTTAAATCCTTCTCACAGTTGGTTCCACTTAAGAAAACTTCAATGTCCTTATTTCTGCACCTATATTTTTACGGTAACTCCCAGGTTTCCTATATGTACCCTTCACCCAATGCTTCATACCTGCCTGCTTGGATGTATCTAAGGCAGTATTGGAATTGGAATGTCATGATTGGCAGTGTGATATAGCCATGAATTAACCATTCCGTAGATGGTGACTCTGCTACTGTAAAAGGTGTACTTTACATCTCTGCGTGACATGGTCAACTGTCTGTCGGTCAGATTATAAGCCGAAAACAGATTTGAGCCGTTAATGTACCGCCATGGCACGTGGCCTGATTGCAAGGATTGTAGCATGCTGCTTAAAAGCATAATGGAGCACAATTGAGATTGCCCGTGTTGTAAAATAGACAGATCTTGTTCCATTATGTCAATTGCCGAGGACACAATGTTGCCCAGTGAATAAATACGTGAAGAAAGTGTGGTCATACCATTGTCTACCACAGCCAAGGTCTTTTCTAGGTTAATCCTGTCAATCTCACATAATCTCTCAGCAGCATCCTGTTGGGAGACTTTCCACAGTTCATTGTAGATGGCATATAAGAAGCGTTTCATACGCGGTTTCTTGGGACCTAGCAAGAAATCCCTGAGAACCATGTTGTCAGCTAGAAGGGACAAGTGTTGTTTCACCTGTTGTAGTGTTGAGGTTTTTCGCCATTCTAGGCACAACTTCCCAACACTATAAGAAGTCACTACCCCTGGGTCGTTTGTGTGTACATAGCGTGGGTCAGGCCTATGGATACTAAACCCTCTGGTGGTACCCTTGAATCTTGACTGACACCTATTTGTGTCGATAGGCCAAACCAACCCTTCCAATTAGGAGCTGATGAATTGTATGTACCATTCTGTATTATTGCACCCAGCACCTCCTCACTCATTAGTGTGTTATTTAATAAATCTTCAATATGTGTGGGTAAGGGGATGCGTGGTGTTTTCAGGTCTTTAATTTTTGCAAACCCGTAGCAGGTAGTCTGTTGCACTGTTCTGTTCAGGAATATTATCTGTATTGGAATGAGGCAAGCCTTAAATAAGGCCTCAGATCCATGGACCTGCCAATCTTTTGTCCCCCAGATGGATTTTGTGTCTATCGTGTCCCTCCAATAGTCGAAACCTTGTATAGACAGTTGGGGGATAAAGGGTGCTGAATATATGAGTTTGGTATTTGTCAGCATCATTTTCTTCGCAGTTGCATTTGTCTGTACTAGCTTACAGTAGTATGACATTGGTTCTGATGTATTGAACCCTGAAAAGTATGCAACTTTCTGTGCGAATGTGGCAGAACTACCTTTCGGTGGTGTCGGGCAATGTTCCCATTGATGGTAAGTGTTAACAGTGCGTGGAACACTAGCTCTGTGCAAAAAGTGATGACCATAATGCTGGTAACAATACATACTGTTGAAGTCAGTTGTATCTTCATACAATTCCCTTTAAGAAAATGCAGCAGATTGTTCTAAATCTGAGAGCATAATATTTACAGTCTCAATGTCCCAATCATCAGAGAGTGTACTCGGGGTAATGAAATCATTTAATGAAATGTTAAATACGTGTGGAATTTTCAAATGTTCAGTAGGACCAAATACATCATATGAAACCCTATCCCAAACTATACCATTCGGTAATGGAATTGCTGTGATGTTCACTAGGGACAAGTCTCTAATCACGGTGTGATGACGTATGTGGTTTCAGGAACAAGTTCACATGTTGTACTGCAGAGTGTTGTGGGAGGTAATTTCCATTCAGTAGTAGGAAAAAGACAGTTACTATGCCAATCCAAATTAATAGGAACAGGATTCCCAATGCAAACCAAAGATGCAACCAAAGGGACACAAAGTAAGTCTTTTTCAGCCAGTAAGAGAATTGTCAGAATCTTTCTTTTTTAGAAATGGGTGGCGTTTGCTCAGGTTCACTTGGATCTGAAGAAAAGTCATCGAAGTTGATGAAGTAGCCAGACTCAGTTCGATCTATCTTTGGGAGCTCAGCAGTGTTTGTAGAACTAGCAGTTGCTTCTTGTGAAGGCACATTGATGTAAACTTCATTATTGGGCTGAATTGCAATTTGCGTCTCAGTTTCATTTGGATATTGTTCAGTTTCAACTGGTGTAATTCGTACTCCGTTATTTGCTACTCCTGCATCTTGCGCAGAGGAGTCTTGAAACGTTATTAGTCTTTCCATCTGAACTTCCTGTATAGTAGCAAGAGGAGATCTGTGGCTACCCAGGATTCCACGCGGCCTAATGTTGAGAATCGGCCACATAGTGTGGTTTGATCAGATCAATGGAGACTAATCTTATTTATTTTTTGCCAGCAAGAGGCGGAAGAAGTACTGTTCTTGTTCCTTGAACCGCCAGGACAGGTACAGGTGTTCTGTAGGATGGCCCAAACTCCTTTTTGTCCACGATCTTTTCTCTGACCAGGTCCCCAATCTTCGGGACCAAGGCATGTCTTGCCGGAACCGGTTTCACTTCCCCAGTGGCGGTGCTTTTAACTTGGACATTGCTTTGTAATGCCCGGAATTCATTGAGTTCCTGTAAAACAGCCAATCGATCATTCAATTCAAATGGTTTTACATCCACCCCTGTGATGGCACAATCGAGGTCAGGTACCCACATTCTTGTCCCAAACAGGATCTCATAGGGGGTAGGTCCTCCCAAGGATTTTCTTGCCATGTTGTTTAGTGCCCTCTGTACCCTATATAGGTGATTGACTCAACTACCGCACGCACCTAATAACCTTGCTGTTAAGGATTGCTTTAGGTGCCGGTTTTTCCTCTCCACCACCGAATTTCCCTCGGGGTGGTAGGGGGAGGAGTAACGCAAGGCCATGCCCAAACTTTCCATCGCTTCCTTGTAAGCCCGAGAGCTAAACGCAAGGCCACGGTCGGAATGTAATGTGCCAATTGCGTATGTCCCGATGAAGATTCGCAAATCCTTTATAACAGTTCGAGCGTCAGCTGAGCGCTGAGGCCAAACCCATAGAAATCTAGAGCATTAATCCACTGCCAACAAGATGTACTTGTAAGCCCCGTCTAAATTTAAGGGGCCGCAATGACCCAAATAGACACATGCGAGAGTTCTGTCTGAAATGAGTAATGGTGTTTGTGGTGGCCGTGCTACGGTGGAACCTTTCTTCTGCTGACAGATGTTGCACTTTAAGACATGAGCCTTTGTTTGTTTAGACAAACTTGGCCACCAGAACCGTCGCTTCAGTAACAAAACTGTAGTGGTGACTCCTGCATGTGCAGAGCCCAGACACTCGTGTGCAGCTAGAATTAAACCTAATCTGCGATCCATGTTTGATATTACTCTATCTCCCACTCCTGGAATTTGAGCATACAGTGTGTTTTGCGCATCTAATTTATAGGAATATTTGAGTGCAAAGTCTTTCGGAACGGCAGAGCCGTTCTTTGTGGCATTGACAGCTATCAGTATGTATCTGTCTATCCTCGTGCTGGAACGAGTGATTGCAGAAATGGAAGCAGTTCACACTGTTGCCTTGGCGGCTTCATCAGCCAGTGAATTCCCTTCAACATGTACACCAACACGCTGATGACTCAAGGTGTGAATAACTTGAGCCCATGGCAGGCATGCTTTCAGCTTTGCCACTTGTTCCCATAACAATTTATGTTTAATTGTGCAACCCTTGGAATATCTAAACCCATTCAGGCCCCAGTAATAAAGATATTCATTGTGGGACTGCACACAATAAAACGAATTGCACACTATCAGCGTGGGGAATTCCCAATCCGTATATTGTAGTGCTAGTATCAAGGCTTTCAGCTCTGCCAACGGTGCTGTACAATTTCCTAGAGATTGCGTAGTCATATTGCTGGGATGGAATTTACCGTCCCACATACGTCCCTTCACTATCACACATGCTGCCCTATTCTGTTGTTTACTTCCTATGGCAGGCTAGCAGAACCATCAGTGTAAATGATGTATTCATATTTCTCTAGAGGCAAGATTTCATTCAGGAGAGGGTATTCTTGTTTGTACTGCAGGAACGCTTGTGTTTTTAATGTAGAATCGTATTTGTAATGTACATCTGTTGCATTGAGAGAATGTGCCCATTGTATCCATTGTGGATACAGTGCTTTCATATTTGGAATGCTCGCTTTGGTAACAGCTTCTAAAATTGGTACCGGGGTAACAGCGATTATGTGTTTCCCCGGTGCTAGTCCTCTTTCTCTCACTATAGCAGTCTGTACTGCGGTCAATATTTTTTGCGTGGCCGCAAATCGCATTTCAGCATTTCTGTATAAATGTGATGTGTAAGCAATTGGGACTGTCTCACCTTCATTGAAAGTGATATATGTATATCCTGATAAATCTGGGACCACCTGAATCACCAAGTTAGTAGAATTCACACATGTGTGTAAATGTTTTGATACTATCATGTCAGCCTGAACCGAACAGAGAGTATCTGTGTGATGCTGTGTCCACTGGTGTGGTGTGAAATCAGGTCTGATTAAGTCGTAGAAAGGTTTTATTCTTTCTGCATAATCTAGAATGAATGTTCTGCCAAATTTTAGAAATCCCAATATGGATTGCAAACCTTTGAGAGTCTTTGGAGGTTGGAGCAGTGCGCACTTTTCTAAAAAGTTGGCTGCCAAGCTCTTGCCTTCGCTTGAGAGCTCATATCCCAAAAATAGGACATTGAGATAGGCAATTTTGGATTTCCTGAAATTAAATTTGTAGCCCAAATTGGCGAATCCCACAATTATGTTGTTCACCCTGTACAAGTGTTCAAGTAGTTCAGCATCTGTCAGATAGACGTCATCTACATAAGACACTGCCTCCTCATCACATGTTTGTAATATTTCTGACACTCTTGCCGAGAATAGTCCCCGGCTGTTCTTGTACCCCAGGGGTAAACGACAAAAATTATGCTGAGTGCCGAGGGCAGAAAATGCTGTTAAATATCTGCTTTCTGGAGCTATATTTTGGCAGAAGAATCCATTCGAGATATCTAATGTTGTTTTGTATTTCTTCCGCACAATGTTATTCATTAATGCGGCACTATGTGCATTTTGAACTGCAAATGTTCACATCCATGTGTTTAAATGTCAGTAATCTAAAACTAGACGATATGTGTTGTCATGTTTCATTACTGGAAACAAAGGATTATTCATCGGGGGCAAGTCTCAATTACATCTTGGTATTCGAGTTGGTCTAAGAATTCTTTGACCTGTCTTTTTGCATCATTTTTATAGGGTACTGTCTCTGTGGATTTGTAGTAGATTTTAATGGGATTTCGTGGTGGGTAGACTCCACGTCCCACCCTACATGGTTGTGGTATAATGCTGGAGCTTGCGCTAGCCCCCACTCCTGCACGTATGAATGTTTTAAAGATTCTGGAACAAGGTCAGAGAAAGCAGGCAAAATGACGCTTTCCGCTTTTGGGTAATCCATCACATACTCAGGCGGCCAATCTTTTTCTGCTAGCAGTATGTCATATCCATATGTTAAGTTCTACCAAAAGAGACCTTTAACCTTTCTTGAGATGTCCCTGTCTATTTGGAGTGTAATTTCATACAGTCTATGCGGGACACTAACTCTGGTATCATGTGTTTCCACTGTAATGTGTTCATTCAATACTGCTGTCACCAGAAAATCCTTCAGGTTCAGGTGAGCTATTGTTACTTCTGCTGCACTGTCTAGCATTGTCAGAGCCCGTTACCCGTTCAGAAGCTGAGTCCTCAGTAACCTAGGCATGTCTAATTTTTAAGACGTGGGCAAAATTACCCATCAGTTTCATCCCCAAGTCCAGGGCAGGTCCTGCCCTGTACTCATTCTGTATCTGTTTCAATGCTTCTGGAACAACTGCTGTGGAAGGGGTACCGTGTATCCTAATGTATATGGCCGCAAAGATTGTTCTCCAAGTGGTATAATCCTCAAACGAGGGAACCATCCCCATTGGCGAGAAAATGGTTAGAATTCTATGTTTTTCCTGCAGACCCATATGGGGAAATACTGCTTCCTGCTGTGCAATTTTTTGTGCTATCCAGAATGGAATTTGCTCCTGTTTGGACAGTATTGTCCCTATTACTGATTTCAGTGTCTGTGGGTTAATTGTAGGTGTGGTCTGATGTGGACCAGCTGGAGCATTTCTCGCAGATTGGACTGTTAATGTTCGCATGAGGAACTGGACAATGTGTCTGTATAGCCTGACTATGTCTTTGTATATTCTATGGACTTCATCCACTGATAGTGTATCTATCTCAGGATGTGGAGTGTATGTCGCTAAGACCGGCCAAGTCGCTCCTTCTATACTGAGCGGACAGATGTTGTGTGTGGGAGGGCGCCTTTAAACCAGTTTCTGTGTTGCTGGTAAGTTAACAGGACTTCAATGTCTTCGTAAGGAATGTATTCTTCTGGTGGCTCAACTACAATGTATGTGTGGAACAATTTAGTCTGTGGATCTGCAGGCAGGAACTGAACCCAAGAATAGAATACCTCTGATCCGAACACCTTGTGTGCCTCAATCCTGAAGGTAACACAGCCACCTGTTGCAGGTACGCCGTGTTCCAACAGATTTAAAGTTACTGCATGTCTGCAATTCTCTGTGATGTTAAGAGCGTTTGCAAATTCTTCTTCCCCGTTCCCTGAACCACTGCTCATGGACTCAGTCATTCTCAAATGGAGAAGACCCAATGTTTTTAGAAATTTTAGGGTTTTGCACAATGTCGGAACCTTCTACCCTTACAAGCTTGTTAAACCTTCAGCCAATACACAGAGTATATGTGCTCAGCTGAGGTGGATTTCTCTTCCCACTTCAGACGTCTCTGAAAAAGTGTGAGTAGGGCTTTCTGAGAAAGCACGACTGAACTACTCAGATTTTCACTGTTAATATAAGAACAAAACCAACATTTGCGGCGCCATGTGTTGTAGTTCCTAGGAATCCCCAAGACCTGCGCGTTTTGGATGACCTAAACTGAAGGCTTGGTGTCCCAACCTCTTCCGGACACCCCCACAGGATATGTCAGCCGTTAGACCAGCTAGCTCTACAGTGCCACTACCACCCCCCTGTATTCTACAGTGGTGTAGGTAGTTTCTGGCAACCACTGAACATGACAACCCTGATTCCTTAGGGATCGTGGAAAACAGTACAGCACGTTTCGCTCAGACACTCATGCTTGCCTACTCTCTGAAAATATACAGGATGGCGATTAGGACGTTTCAATAAGTATTTATTGGTCCAGCGATAGTCTTGTGTAAAACATATGTGCTGCGACAATCAGGAGACAGGAGCATACGAAAGAGATTGCTAGTACCAATATGGTAAATAGTAGATACATTTCTACCATAGTGCTAATAAGATGAACATAAGCAGTTCAGATGAAAACAGTAGCACTTGCATATTCCTAAAATGTGCGCCCCAAGTAATTTGCCTAAATGTACCTAGCATAGATATGTATGTGTAGCATGTATATGCATGTAGCTATCTGTATCTGTAGCCAAGAAACCCCTAGGAAAACCAGCCCCCTCACCTGATGGTTGAGAACGAAGGACCCCGTCTCTGCTTCGAGGATGACAGCCAGCAAGGGATTGTCGTGTAGTTCCTATAACCCTATATAGGATCTGCGCGTTTAGACAACATAGACTGTAGGATCGGTGTTCAAACTGATTCTAGCCACCCCCACCGGGTATGTTAGCCTGTATACCAACTATTCACAGTGCCACTAGAAACCCTTCTTACCAAGGAGAGAATAGTTCTTGGCAACTATCGATCATGACAACTCTGTCCCATCAGGGACCGTGGAAACAGTACAGTACTTTTCGCTCAGTCACTCGTGCTCACTTTGTCTCAGAGAGATACACAGAATAAACGGTGGGGACGTTTTTCAATAAGCATTTATTGATCCAGCGTCATTCTAGTGTAAAATAGGTGTGCTGAGACAACCATAAGACAGAAACAGATGTAAATGATTATAAGCAGTAAAAGGATGGTAGATCTCTACCATAGTGCTAAAACAATGAATACAGACAGGTATAAAAATACATGAAAGTAATAATGCGTACTCCTACAATGCAACCCTAACTAGATGTACCTAAGTGTACCCAGCATCTATGTAGGTGTGGAGCCAAGAATCCCATTAGGATAAAGTCAACCCCGTTACCTGAAGTGAGAGACTGTGGGACCCCGTCTTGGTCTCGAGATGGACACCCCGCGAGGAATGTCAGACCACTGCGAGCTGGAGTGTCTGCATGCTGGAACCTCAGCATCTTGCGTCAGTGTGTCAGCATGGAAGTCCTTTTTCTCCTCTCTCTGCCTCAGCAAAGATATGGTGTTTATATACCCAAAGTGGTACCCTCAGGGGATCTACCTTGCTGTGTCATGTCAGACTTAGGATGAGGGAAGGAGTGACCCTTATACATAGTTATTATGCAGGAGATGGTAGTCCTGCTGAGTTTCCAAGAATCCTCCTGCATAATGAATAAGGCTAGTTTTCAGGGAAAACCCCACGTCCTGTAAGCAGTACCGTAACTAGGTAAAAGGTCAGTCCCAAGAACCCTTATGTAGGGGAAATATAGGTGAAAGGTTTGGTTGCTACCTGAGCCTATATTGGGGTACCTATATGAAACATAACAGGATGTCAGACCGCTGTTTGTCAAAGATTCAGCATGCAGGACCCCGTGTCAGCTTGGAAGGAATTATCCTCTAAGTTGCAGGGTCGAATAAGGGTCTTATATACTAGATTCACTCCAGGGTTTCTTCTAGAATCAATATGTTTTGAAAACAGCCACAACTGTATTGAAAACAATGATGAATGTTTTTCCAAACAAATGTGATCATGCACAGCTGGCTGTTGGCCAAGGATGAAAAAAGTGTTGACCCATTTACAGAATAATTATACCATGCCTGAGGACATGTTTATGTACGTCAGCTACAGGGATTATGATAGAATACCGAGAGCCTGGTGTCGAAGAGACAGGAGCAAGCTACTAGGTAAAAGGTCACCTGTTTAGAATCATTATTGTCGTGTGGATGGGACAATGTATGTAAAATGGGGTATACATGACAGGACTATCCTAAAGGACATGGTAAAAGATTATGTAGTACAGAACAACAGTGTGATAATGTGGAAGCTGGAATGATGACACGGTTTAAAGAAAGAGGATGTCCCAAAACCATCTTAGAGGCAGCTTCCAAGAGAGCCAGATCCATAAAAAGAGATAAGAACCTGTTTCACCAAAAAAAGCACAGACAAAGAAGAGCCATTTAAGGTTTATTACATCATAGAATGTAGACCATGACCAATTACGTAGGGCCCTATGCAAGCATTGGCACATAATCAAAAGTGACTCAGCAATATGCCAGGATTTACCCAACTATCTGCAAATTAATTATAGAAGAGCTAGATCCATACTAGACCAATTGGTAAGGAGTGAATTTAAAGCAATCTCACCATGATGGACCTGGTTGACAAGGAAAGAAGGTTTTATTAAATGCACTAGTTGCAAAGCTTGCCAACATGGAGAGAACCTCTCCCACGTAATTACCCCTTTCGATAGAAAACTTAAGGTGAAAGGGAAAATAACCTGTAAAAGTAGTTATGTAGTCTATATGTTAAAGGGCTCATGTTCCAAGGTCTACTACATAGGAAGCACTACACTGCCTGTGCATAAACGTATATTGCAACATCTCAGGGTAATCACTAACAAAGATAGAATGTATACGGTGGCTAGACATTTTGAGAAAACACATGACAGCAACATTATAGTTATGAAATACAGCAGCCTATCCCAAGTCCCTGAAATCAAAAGAGGAGGAGATAGAGAAACCCAACTGAGACAGTTGGAATCCAGATATATACTGGATATGGATAGTAAAGAGCTGACTGTCTGAACAGTGAAGAAGACTTACATGTTTTTTTAAGCTACACCAGCTTTGGGCTATACTCTCGACACACACTCAGTTCCTTGATGGATTTTAAAGGTATTTTGTTAGGATGATTATTATTAATTTCACAAGTTTTTCACATTAATTTTTCATAGCACATAGAGTTTGTTGTTGACATGTTAACCATGAGAGACACACTTGAGGCCAACATTCCTGAGAGCAAGATCCCTAGATATAAAATGCTGATAGCCCAAAGGGCAAAATGTGGTATAGCCATTACGGGTAGTTAAGATTAATAGTCTAGGTTCACTGGGGCTTAGTAGGAATATTGAATATTAATTTGTTAATTATGTTCGGGTTGCACAAGGAGACAGCACATTTAGGCATGTACACTATTTTTCGATATATAAAGATAAGATACCTGACAGGCGAATAGATATAAGATATGGGGTCTTTATATGACACCTTGAATTTATTAAAAAAATTCACAATTGAACTAGAATTGTGGGACAGCATATAATTATATATTTTATATTTGTAAATATATATAGTCTGGAATAATTGATTGCAGAAGGAATTATGCCATAACTCGTGATCATTACATTGTGGCCGCCATATATAACACTCTTATTTTTGCCATGCTTATTTTTATGTGATGTCTGTTTTTTGTGTTTACACATGAGAATGAAATGGTTAAAAATGAAAGAATCCAATATGGCGCTTAAAGTGATCAAGCTTGATCACCCACTGTATTGTGGGTAAAGACTTGCAATACATAGGGAGTATGGAAATCAAAAGGGGACAAAAAAATATACATTAGCCACTTACGTCAGAATGGCATCCATTTGGTAACGTGCAATCAGTGGTATAAAACTGTATTACTATTCATACAGATGTACCCACAGTGGGGTTTGGTGCATCCCCATATGAGCAAACATATTATTCATGCACTTGACATTCAATGCAAATCCATAAAATTTACAGAAAGGAGGTACTAATGGTACAGGCTCATGAATTTCCATTCGTAAGCGGGCGTAGTGCCAAATAGCCATGTTAGTAGCTTATATCCTTCTCCCCTCATTTGTCTCAAAAGTAGTAATGCTGTACAGATCTCACAATTATCCCAAGTAGCCCTATCAAGTGATCAGGGTCAGATGCTAAACTGTAAATGACTTAATGTACAGTCATTATCATTAATGCATAAATAAACAATTCTTTCATTGAAAGTAGTGGTCCTCCCCAGGAACGTATGTAAAAACCAGATGGGTCTATACAAGTAATGACGTGATGTCAGTATATGAACCACGTAAATGTAATGAGGGTGAGGGGGGACTCAAGGCATCTGATTGTGAATACAGAGTTGCTGTATGTGTATTCTGCTTTCGGCATAGTGCCCTCGTACTAGACCCAAGGCATCTAATGGAGAATACAGAGTCTCTGTAGGTATATTCTGCTTTCGGCATAGTGCCCAAATACTAAACCACAAGTGCCCATACTGTTATGTATTGCAGTCAAAACCTCTACCAAAAACCAGTAGTCCACAAAGGAAACAAAAAAAAAACATGAAAAAAGTGAAGTGATCTACACTCTAATTTCGACCCAAGTTATACAGAGATAGTTAAGTTATGGCAACAAATCTCTTATATGTCTGGTCTGGCCCTCCACCGTGATGACTGAAGAAAAGGTTAGGGGGGTACGTTGGAGCTGGTCCTCTAAGTCGGCCCCGTCCTTTTCTCCTGTGATAAAAGAAAAAGAAATACATCCATGAGTTACTCTCACAGTGTGGGTTAAGATCCTATACAAATCACGAACAAACATTACTGTAGTGTGTAGCATACATTGTTCAGTACTATATACAGTTGAAAACAAGAGACAGTAATGGTAGACTAGACAAATGTGCAGATTATTCATATAGGTGGATACTCATTTCCTCGTCCTGGTTTGTCGTGTAGTTCCTATAGTACCCATGCAGGACCTGCGCGTTTGGATAACATAAACTGTGGGTTTGGTGGCAGACTGGCTCTGTGCACCCCCACCGCGTATGTTAGCCGGATTTGCATTAGCTAGCTCACAGTGCCACTAGAATCTCCTCTTATCGGGGAGAGATTAGCTTCTGGCAACCTTATATCATGACAACCCTGATCCCTCAGAATCGTGGAAACAATGTACTACTTTTCGCTCAGTCACTTGTGCTTACTTATTCGGTTTGTCTCAGAGAGTTACACAGAATAAACAGTCTGGGCATTTCAATAAGTATTTATTGAACAGTTGTTATTCTAGTGTAAAATGTATGTGCTGTAGCAACCAGCAGACAATAGCAGAGATATATTATCAGCAGTACGATAAAAGTGAAGGGATAGTACAGTTCTACCATATTGCAAGAATCATGAATACATACATGAATATTAAAGCATTATGAAAAGTGCGCGTACTCCTACGATGCCTAACTAGATGTACCTGAGTGTACCTAGCATGTGTGTAGGTCTAAAAGCCTAAGAGCCAAGAATCCTTCTAGGATTTAGTCGAACCCCATTACCTGAATAGAGAGAGTGTGGGACCCCGTCCTGGTCTCAAGTTGGACACCCCGCAAGGGCTGTGTTAGACCGCTGTCAGCTGGAGCGACTGCATGCAGGAGCCTCAGTGTCTCTGGTCATTGTGTCAGCATGGAAGTCTCAGTTCACTCTATCTTACCGTGGCAAGATGTGGTGTATTTATAGCCTAAAGTGTCTCGTCCCTCAGTATGGTTTGTATTGGTCTTTGTTAGACATGAGGAAGACGTCAGGGGTGAACTTTGTACATATATATCATGCGGGAGATGTAGCTGGTGAATGCTCATGCATAATTTATGAGTACATTGTAGGCCTGTGTTCGGGAAAAACCCTGCAGTGTTCTAACCACAGACTAGATGATGTTCAACCCTCAGAGCTCGTTGTGTACTGTAGGGAACTAATGTAGGTGAAAGATCATGCCTACATTAGGGCATAGGAGATCATGACTATAATAGGGCATAGACGATTATGACCAAAATAGGGCATATACGACCATGACCACAATAGGGCATATGCGAATATGACCATATACGGCATATATGGGCCTCTATATGAAACATAACACCCACTCCACTTTCGAATTGGATGACAATGACCATAGTTAAAGTCTGGACAATTTAATTTTTTTTCTTAAAAACAGCTAAAAGCACGGTTTTAAAAAGACATTTAAAAATGATTAAAGATGTTTAAAATCAGCTATTCTTTTGTTGCCACTTGAAAAAGTCAATTCTGTCTCACTTATAAAAGTTGCATTACTACAAGCAGAAGAAGGCCACTCTTTCTCAAGTGAAAGTGTCAATTTAGGAAGTGTTCCAAATTTAGTTTGTTTATTTATGAAACAAAATGGAGAAGCCAAATTCTTTCCCAGGATGCGATGAGCCAATTCCAGATTAAGTGTCCTGGTTGGGAGATACAGCATTATCGGTGTTAGCTACTGCAGACGACAAATCCAACGCCTCACAGAGAACGTCAATCGCACATAGATGGAATTCAGCACTGCCAACAGTCGGTGCTACGGCAGCTTGTGCAGCAGTTGTTACCTGAGTGCCTGTGGAGGAGCCACCTAACCCAGCAGGAGCAAACGGCACCTGTGGATTCTCAAGGAATGCATTCATCAGAATTGGAAGACGCTGGGGACAACCCAGAGCATGGGCCTTTAGGGGGTCCAGCATAGCATCCATTCCTGAGGCGTAACTGATGGAAACGTTAGACAGAGTTCCAACGTGCATTCTTCTCCGCAAAACAGGCATCGAAGAACAGGTAAGCTGCAGTCCACCCAGACTGGTCTAAACGATAGAAACCAAGAGACGTTCAGTTCTCTAAGGCAAGGTATACCCAGAAGCTGCACCGTGCGTTCACGGTATTTCCGATCCATGAGTATGTTTGCCATTTCCTCGGAAATTGGGCTGTCCATTGCGAAGCAGTAAGATTACAATCAGGACTCCTGCAATTAGGAACAGGATAAGCGGGAGATCCCCAAAGACGCTTCCCAATACGAAGTGTATAAAATTTGGGATTACTCCGAGGACTGTCTGAAAGGTGCTTAATAGTCCTGACCCTATGGTCTTAAATAGGTGTACAATACCGCTCGTATCAGACATGTTAAAGATACGACCCACCTTTTCTGCTAAATGAAAGGGGCAGTTCATACGTATAAGCGCCTGTATCTCAGTCGAGGTCCTTGCAACTTGAAGTTCAAAGGTTCCTCGAGCGGAGGTTAAGGACATGGGTTGCTCGAAAAGCATGGCTTTCAGTCTGCTCAAAGTATCAAATTGTATAAAGGAAACATTCAACGAAGGCCATAACGGCACCTCCCTGACTGTGTTCAGTGGCGGAAACAATACTTGCATACAGCAAGTAACCCTGGAGTTAACAGTGACCAGATAGGCGACGCCCGGAAGCTTCCCACAGCAACCTTGATCGTTTAGCATCAAGTAACTCCCATTCGAGAGCAGCTGGAAAACCGGCGTGATCATGGCCCCTGGGGTCCCTGACATGTGACAAGATAGATTTGCTACCGAACCACTACATGCTCCGTGCAGAGAAATATCCTGACAGATGAGAGAACCGCTTAAAGCGTTCTTGCAGTTTGTACCACTCAGATACACTTCTCGATCCCCATTCCGGCATCGATATTTATATGGTAACCCCCAAGTTTCCTTAATGTAACCCTTACCCATTTTTTCATATTTGCCTGCCTTTGCTCAAGGCAATATTGAAACTAAAACGTAGTGAACGGCAGAGCGATTTGGCCATGAATTAGCCATTCAGTTGATGGTAATTTGGCTACAGTGAATGGTAACCTTTCCAGTTTCTCAATACTCAGCATTGTATATTTGGCTCCCCTTTGTGCCATTCCTGTCTGTTTATCAGTTAGATTGTATTCTGAAAACAGAGACGTGGTGTTTATAAAACGCCAGGACACATAGCCTGCACGCAAAGGGCCTGATTCACAGAACTAACTTACGTCAAAAACGTAAAGTTAGTACTTTTTGGTATTTACAGAATACACTTACTCATTTTGGTATTCACAGAATGAACTTACTCATTTCGGTATTCACAGAAGTTAGTAGTCCTAACTTTAGGACTCCTAAATGCCTTCTGTGGATACCGAAAGTCTCAAAGTTAGGATTTTTCTCAGTTTAGGAGTAGTAAAGTTAGGACTCCTAACTTTAGGACTCCTAAATGCCTTCTGTGAATACCGAAAGTCTTAAAGTTAGGATTTTTCTCAGTTTAGGAGGTCAAAGTTGTTAACCCATTATCCACTACAGCTAATGCCTTCTCTAAGTTAATACAGTCTATTTCCCGTATTCTTTCCGCGGCCTCCTGTTGGGATATTTTCCAGTTTTCATTATAATAGGCATAAATGCCAGCATATATGAAACGTTTCTGATGTGTTTTCTTTGGGCCTGACAAGAAATCCCTAAGGTCCACATCAGGTGTGAGTAAGGTCAAGTGATGTTTTACTTCTGTGAGTGTTGAGGTCTCTAGCCAATCAAGGAACAACTGCCCAACACTATAGGATGTCACTACCCCTGGGTGTTGTCTTTGTACATAGCGTGTATCTGGCCTACTGATACTAAACCCCTCGGTTATACCTAGGAATCTCTGTTGACATGTGTTTGTGTCAATGGGCCAAATCAGCCATTCTGTCCAATTGGGATCTGACCTGTTGTACTGGAGAATGTCATCTAATCCTACCCCATGTGTAGTTGAATTCTGCCCCCACCCATCTGTGATGGTGCTGGAAACCCAGGTGTGTTCATTTCCTTGTTCTTGGCTAATCCAAGACAGGATGTCTGTTGCACAGTGTCATTTAGAAATATCATCTGCTGTGGAATGAGGCATGCTCTAAAAAGCGCTTCTGTTCCCTGGACCTGCCAGTCCCTCGAACCCCAGATTGATTTTAAATCTATAGTGTCCTTCCATAGGTCGAAACCCTGTGTAGACAACTGGGCCATAAAGGAAGCAGAGTAAATCTGTTTGATGTTAGTCAACATAATTTTCTGTGCTGATGTTGTTGCCACTTTGTAATAAAATGACTTCGGGTCAGATGTATTAAACCCTGAAAAGTATGTGAATTTCTGTGCAAACGTTTGCGAACTACCTCTTGGAGGTGTTGGGCAGTGTTCCCACTGGTGGTATTCAAATACATTTCTCGGTGTTATGGATTTGTGCAAGAAATGATGACCATAATGTTGGTAACAGTACAATGTATCATATCCTCAAGTACCTTCTAACATTTCATTGTTCGGAAATGCTGCAGTTTTTTCTAAATCAGACATCATATTATTCATAGTTTCAGTGTCCCAATCATCAGAAAATGTAGTGGAGGTAATGATATCACTTAAAGAAATTTTAAATACATGTTTAAGCTTTAAAAGTTCAGTCGGACCGAATATATCAAAATCAATCTTGTACCATACTATACCGTCCGGTATAGGAACTGCTGTGATGTTCACTGAAGACAAGTCTCTTGGTTCACGATGTGAAGACTGGTGTGGCTTTAAAATCAAATTGACTCTTTGGGCTGTAGAGCTCTGCTGGAGATATCGTCCATTAATAAGCATACTAAAAGTTATAATTAGACCTAGCCAGAAAAGGAAAAATAGAATCCCAGTGATATACCATAGTTCTATCCAAGGTGACACCAGGTAAGTCTTTCTAAAAAAGTTCAAAAAGTCAATGAGTTTCTGTTTGTGTGATTTTTTGGCTGGCATCGTTTCCGGCTCGCTTGGATCCAGTGAAAACGTATCAAAGTTCATGAAATAGCCAGAAGCAGTTCAATCAATTGTTGGAATTACATCGGGATTTGTTGAAATTGGATTTTGCTCTTGACGAGGCATGTTGACGTAGACGTCTGTAGTCGGTCTGATTGCAACCTGGTCGCTAAGTTGATTTTCTTCTTGTTGAAGTGGAACGAGTTCCATAGCATTGTTGCTTAGTCCTTCATTCCGTACAGGTGGCTCTTCAAACGTGATGAGTCTTTCTGTTTGGACTTCTAGGATTGTAGCAAGAGGAGGGCGTCTGCTACTGTGGAGTCCACGAGGCCTACTGTTTAGTATCGGCCACATAGTGTGGTTTGATTAAGTCGATTGAGACAAATCTTTTCTCCTTTTTTCCGGCAAGAGGCGGCAGAAGTACAGTTCTTGTCCCTTGGATTGCTAGGACCAGTACAGCTGTTCTGTAGGATGGTCCGAATTCTTTCTTGTCTGCAATCTTCTCTCTGACCAGATCCCCAACTTTTGGGATCCAGACAGATCTTGCTGTTACTGCCTTGACTTCCTCAGTGGCGGTCTGTTTTAAGTGGACGTTGCTTTGTTGTGTCCTGGATACATTTAGATCCTGTAAAACAGCGAAACGATCATGGATATCAAATGGTTTTTCATCCGCCACTGTGCCTTCACAATCAAGATCAGGTACCCACATTCTTGTCCCAAATAGGACCTCGTAAGGAGTGACACCCCCTAGAGAGCTTCTTGGCTGATTGTTTATTGCTCTTTGGACCCCATAAAGGTGATCGACCCATCTACCGCCCTTGCCTAATACCCTTGCTGTTAAAGATTGCTTTAAGTCACGGTTTTTCCTCTCCACAACCAAATTTCCCTCAGGATGGTATGGAGAGGAGTACCGCAATGCTATGGCCATTCCTTCCATGGCCTCTTTGTAAGCCCGAGAGCTAAACGCCGGGCCACGGTCAGAATGTAACGTGCCAACTGGGTATGTGCTGATAAAGACTCGCAAATCTTTTATAACAGTTAGAGCATCAGCACAGCGCTGAGGCCAAACCCATAGGAATCTAGAGCAGGAATCCACTGCAACCATGATATATTTCTTGGCCCCATCAGATTGTAGGGGTCCGCAGTGGTCCAAATATACACATGCGAGAGGTTTGTCTGATTTTAGTAATGGTGTCTGCGCTGGGCGTGTTACGGTGGAGTCTTTCATCTGCTGGCAGATGTTGCACTTTAAGACATAGTCTTTGGTCTGCTTTGTTAACCCTTGCCACCAGTAGCGCTGTTTGGGCCTGATTCACAGAACTAACTTACGTCAAAAACGTAAACGTAAACGTAAATGTAAACGTAAAGTTAGTACTTTTTAGGTATTCACAGAATACACTTACTCTTTTTGGTATTCACAGAATAGTACTAACTTTACGTTTACGTTTACGTTTATGTTTACGTTTTTGACGTAAGTTAGTTCTGTGAATCAGGCCCACTGGGCCGGATTCACAGAACTAACTTACGTCAAAAACGTAAACGTAAACGTAAACGTAACCGTAAACGTAAAGTTAGTACTATTCTGTGAATACCAAAATGAGTAAGTGTATTCTGTGAATACCTAAAAGTACTAACTTTACGTTTACGTTTTGACGTAACTTAGTTCTGTGAATCAGGCCCTTTCAGTAAAGAAATTGTCGCTGTAACGCCTGTATGTGCAGAACCCAAACCCTCGTGTGCTGCTAGAATTAAGCCTTGCCTATGATCCATATTTGGTATTACTCTATCCCCCACTCCAGGAATCTGAGCATATGGAATGTTTTGTGCATCTAACTTGTAGGAGTACTTGAGTGGAAGTTTCCTAGGTACTGCTGTGCTGCCTTTGCGTGAAGCATTGACAGCTACCAAAATCTCGCCGTCTATTCTCGTTTTTGAACGAGTGATTGCAGCTACGGACGCTGTGCGTACAGCCCCCTTTGCGGCTTCATCAGCCAATGAATTCCCTTCAACGTGAACGCCATCATGCTGATGACTCAGTGTATGTATCACATGAGCCCTTGGTAGTTCGTTTCTCAACTCCACTACCTGTTCCCATAGCATTTTATGCTTAATTGTGCCACCTTTCACGTCTTTAAACCTGTTTTGTTCCCAATGATGTAAATATTCATTGTATGACTGTACACAGTAAAAGGAATCACACACAATTAGTGTGGGAAATTCGTGTTCCGTATTTACCAGTGCCAGTATTAGTGCTTTTAATTCTGCCAACTGAGCCGTGCAGTCTCCTAGAGATTGTGTTTTAGTGCAACTTGGATGGAACTTTCCATCGCGCATGCGACCTTTAACAATTGCAGTCTTGCTCTGCTAATAGGATGTCATATCCAGATGACAGATTTTTCCAAAATAGACCTTTAATTTTCCTGGGCTTGTCCCCCTCCATCCAGAGTGTTATCTCATGTAAATTATGTGGGACACTTACCCAAGTATCAGGTGTTTCCACCGTGATATACTCACTCAACTCCGCTGTCACCAGAAATTCCTTCAGGTTCTGGCGAGCTATTGTTACTTCTGCCGCGCTGTCTAGCATCGTCAGAGCCCATTCCCCGTTCAGAAGCTGTGTCCTCAGAATTGTGGGCATGTCTGATCTTGAGACCTGCTACCTTCTTCTTTTTGAACTGAGGTTTTTGTTTTTGTTTATCTTCTTTTTTAGGTGCGTAGTCCGCAGCGCGTTGCATGTCTCTGGACTTTGTACGTTCCTCTGACCGTCCTTCCCTCTCGGAGTTTTTTGATGAACCCTGAAAGGAACAAGAGGAACGTGTATCAGTATCCTGATACCTGTCAGGTTTTTTAATATTATCCCTATTCCGGAGGTTATACCTCCTTTCAGAGGGCTCCTGTTGAGGAGATCTACCTCTGGATTGAGATCTGCTGTCTTTAGACTTTTGTTGTTTTTTATTTTCCCACTTCTTTTTAGAAGAAGTAGGTGTCTGCTTTGTAGTGTCCTTTTCAGGACTGCCCACCAGTTGTGGTTTTAATGCTTTCCCACCTAGACTGTCTCTGCCTAGTTCTGCATATGCAGTTTCAATTATTTTGGGTAGTTCGTGTTGTTGATCTACTGGACTGAACTCCCTTAGGCGTTGGCGGATCGCCACTGAAGCTGCTTCCCCTTTAATATTAGGTAGTATTATGGCTGATACCTGGTCAAAGTTATTTAGTAACTTCATCCCTAAGTTTAGGGCAGGCTCTGCTCCGTACTCATTTTGTATCTGTCTCAATACGTCAGGTACTACTGCTAATGACGGGATACCATGCGTTCTGGTATATATGGCAGCAAAGACTGAACCCCAAGAGGTGCAGTCCTCTATTTGTGGTGTGATCCCCATGGGCAAGCAGATTGTTAGTATTCTGTGTTTATCACAGGTGGCAGTATTCGGGAATACCGCCTCAAGCTGAGTTATTTTCTGAGCTATCCAGAATGGTATTTGTTCGCGTTTTGCGGGCATTTTGCCCATTACCCCGTGTAATGTTTGGGGAGTAATTTTAGTTGCTGTATTGGGTCCCATTTGTTGCAACTGTTGTTGGTTGAACTGTGAGAGCCCTCATGACGAATTGTGTCAAGTCCCTGTAGATTTTAATTAAATCTTTGTGTTGTATGAGTAATTCTGGCTGTGGCATTGTGTCAATGTCAGGGTGTGGTGTATAAGCCGCTAGTATTGGCCATGTGGCCCTGTCTCCTCCGAGCGGGCCTAGTCTTACTCTTGCTCTTAAGTGGGGTAGGGCGCCTTTAAACCAGTATAAGTGTTCCTGGTACGTGAGTGGAATCTCTATGTCATCGAATGGACAGTATTCCGCTGGTGCATCTCCTTCTATATAGTAGTGAAATGTCTTTGTTACAGCATCTGCTGCTGGGAATGTAACCCATGAATAGAATACCTCTGTTTTATTTGATTTGTCTGCCTCAATCACAAGAGCTACTACATCTTTTCCAAGAGAACTAAGATAAAGGTTTTATGCACAATTTAGGAACTAAATGTCCTTCAAGCTTGATTAACCAACAGCCGATAAATTGGATATCTCGCCTACTCAGCTGTGGCGGAGTTTGTGCCCACCCACTCCAGACGTCTCTGGGTTTTTGTGAGTAGGTTCTCTGAGAATAGCACGACTGAACTACTCAGATTCTACTGTTTAATAAGTACCCAACCAACGTTGGTGGCGCCATGTCATGTAGTTCCTATAGTACCCATGCAGGACCTGCGCGTTTGGATAACATAAACTGTGGGTTTGGTGGCAGACTGGCTCTGTGCACCCCCACCGCGTATGTTAGCCGGATTTGCATTAGCTAGCTCACAGTGCCACTAGAATCTCCTCTTATCGGGGAGAGATTAGCTTCTGGCAGCCTTAGATCATGACAACCCTGATCCCTCAGAATCGTGGAAACAATGTACTACTTTTCGCTCAGTCACTCGTGCTTACTTATTCGGTTTGTCTCAGAGAGTTACACAGAATAAACAGTCTGGGCGTATCAATAAGTATTTATTGAACAGTTGTTATTCTAGTGTGAAATATATGTGCTGTAGCAACCAGCAGACAATAGCAGAGATATATTATCAGCATTACGATAAAAGTGAAGGGATAGTACAGTTCTACCATATTGCAAGAATCATGAATACATACATGAATATAAAAGCATTATGAAAAGTGCGCGTACTCCTACGATGCCTAACTAGATGTACCTGAGTGTACCTAGCATGTGTGTAGGTCTTAAAGCCTAAGAGCCAAGAATCCTTCTGGATTTAGTCAAACCCTATTACCTGAATAGAGAGAGTGTGGGACCCCGTCCTGGTCTCGAGTTGGACACCCCGCAAGGGCTGTGTTAGAACGCTGTCAGCTGGAGCGACTGCATGCAGGAGCCTCAGCGTCTCTGGTCAGTGTGTCAGCATGGAAGTCTCGGTTCACTCTATCTTACCGTGGCAAGATGTGGTGTATTTATACCCTAAAGTGTCTCGTCCCTCAGTATGGTTTGTATTGGTCTTTGTTAGACATGAGGAAGACGTCAGGGGTGAACTTTGTACATATATATTATGCGGGAGATGTAGCTGGTGAATGCTCATGCATAATTTATGAGTACATTGTAGGCCTGTGTTCGGGAAAAACCCTGCAGTGTTCTAACCACAGACTAGATAACGTTCAACCCTCAGAGCTCGTTGTGTACTGTAGGGAACTAATGTAGGTGAAAGATCATGCCTATATTAGGGCATAGGAGATCATGACTATAATAGGGCATAGACGATTATGACCAAAATAGGGCATATATGACCATGACCATAATAGGGCATATGCGAATATGACCATATACGGCATATATGAACGCGTCTATATTAGGGCCTCTATATGAAACATAACAGGTTAAGCCCATCCGGGCTCTTAGTTTGTAAGTTAATTATATGCCAGGATTCTTTCTTTCATAGCTGTAATACTCTGTTCCCTCCCCTGTGGGTTTGCTCAATCTGTTCTATTGCAAAGAAAGTGAGGAGAGAGTTGTTAGAGAGATGGTAATCAGCAAAGTGTCTAGCTACTGGGTAATGAGGGTCTTTGTTACTAATGGCCCTCATGTGTTCCAACACTTTTTTCTTGGTGGCTAATGTGGTGCTGCCTATATATCTTTTTTTACAAGGACATTCAAGGATGTAGATGGTGAATATGGTTCCATATGTAAGGAATTGTTTGATAATTGTTTCTCCTGTCGGTGTATGGCATGTTTTCCTCATCGTGCTGTTCCTACAGGCTTTGCAATGGCCGCAGGGAAAAAATCCCTGCAGGCCAGTTTGTGTGTTCAGATGTGTATAGGTAATGTCCCCTTTCACAAGAAAATCTCTAAGATTTCTTTCTTTTCTATACGTTATGTATGGTCTATCCTGTATAGTGTGACCTATGGTCGGGTCACTTGAAAGGATATTCCAGTTTCGGTTCAGAATTCTCGATATTTTCTTGGATTCTCTATTGTAGGTAAGAATCACTCTGGTTGTGTTGTCTCCCTCAGTGATGGGTTTGTCTATCAGTGTTTCCTCTCTTTAGATTTTGCTCACTTTTTCTTTTGCCTTAGACAACACCCAGTTGGGGTACCCTCTTTCATTGAACCTAGTCATCATGTTCTCTTGTTCTGCTAGGAAATTTTCTTGTGTGCTGCAGTTTCTCCTTGCTCTCAGCAGCTCACCGAATGGAATACTCCATTTAAGTGTTTCTGGGTGGCTGCTGAAAGCAGGACGCTGTGGTTGTTTGTTCTGCTGGGCACTGCTTGGGGGACTCCCTTCTATTTTTGCCTTCGTTCCCTGGTGGGACCGTAGTCCCAGGGAATCTTCGTCATCTGCTGTTTTCGCTGCCGCCCGCACCTGTGTAATCCATATCACCCTGGTGAGGACTGCTAGCCCCAGGGTGCATCGCTTCTAAGGTCCAGGTGCCGCTAGCGAGGGGGAGGCACTGAACCATCTTTGCACTTAAAGCTCCGCCTCTTCCCCCGCGGCGCAGGACGCTGTGGTTGTTTGTTCTGCTGGACACTGCTTGGGGGAATCCCTTCTATTTTTGCCTTTGTTCCCTGGTGGGACCGTAGTCCCAGGGAATCTTCATCATCTGCTGTTTTCGCTGCCGCCCGCACCTGTGTAATCCATATCACCCTGGTGAGGACGGCTAGCCCCAGGGTGCATCGCTTCTAAGGTCCAGGTGCCACTAACGAGGGGGAGGCACTGAATCATCTTTGCGCTTAATGCGCCGCCTCTTCCCCCGCGGTGCGGGATGCTGTGGTTGTTTGTTCTGCTGGGCACTGCTTGGGGGATCCCTTCTATTTTTGCCTTCGTTCCATGATGGGACCGTAGTCCCAGGGAATCTTCGTCATCTGCTGTTTTTGTTGCCGCCCCCACCTGTGTAATCCATATCACCCTGGTGAGGACTGCTAGCCCCAGGGTGCATCGCTTTTAAGGTCCAGGTGCCACTAATGAGGGGGAGGCACCGAACCATCTTTGCACATAAAGCGGCGCCTCTTCCCCCGCGGCCCGGGACGTTGTGGTTGTTTGTTCTGCTGGGCACTGCTTGGGGGACTCCCTTCTATTTTTGCCTTTGTTCCCTGGTGGGACCGTAGTCCCAGGGAATCTTCGTCATCTGCTGTTTTCGCTGCCGCCTGCACCTGTGTAATCCATATCACCCTGGTGAGGACTGCTAGCCCCAGGGTGCATCGCT
Organism: Calotriton arnoldi; assembly: GCA_963921515.1. Classification (NCBI taxonomy): domain Eukaryota; kingdom Metazoa; phylum Chordata; class Amphibia; order Caudata; family Salamandridae; genus Calotriton; species Calotriton arnoldi. The sequence continues at coordinate 141,851 of CAWUFW010017837.1, forward strand.
TCTAAGGTCCAAGTGCCGCTAACGAGGGGGAGGCACCGAACCATCTTTGCGCTTATAGCGCTGCCTCATCCCCCGCGGTGAGGGACGCGCGTGGGCGGCACCCGGGCGGGGCCGTCCTTGCCCGTCATTGCCAGGAAGAGGCAGGGCAGAGCCACCCCTCTTGGCTTTGTGTTTCCAGGCCAGCTTTACTATGAGTTCTTCATAATTTCTTTACTGGTAGTAATTACGTGGCTTTCTACCTCGTTTGCTATCTTGGTAACAACACGCTGGACTCTTGTTTTTTCGACCCAAACAGTGCCATTGCAGTAGCCCGTTCTCTGTCCCAATGTCTTTAAACTTTTTGGTTTTATGACGTGCTTGCTGGTTGAATGCATGTGCCCAAAGGACTGAATCAATTATTGTATTTTAATTCGTTTTATAGTGTTGCTGCTTAGTTCTTATTTTGCCATTTTGTACTGTGTGTAACACAAACGTTTAATCATATGGGCAAAAGAAAATCAGCCATGAATGAGGGGGGTGGAGGGATCGGTGGCCATTGCCCTAAGGCCACTAGATGCAAACTGGCCCAAAAATCAGTGGTAACCAATGGCGTTTTAGATCGTATTGATCACCTTCTAGTGGAATGCGAGGAAATTTTGACGCCTGTCGCTCCCCCTGAGTCTCTAGGCACTTTATATCCCCGTGTGGAGGTATCTTATTCCAGTATTGTATCCTCCACGGCCATTGCCCTCCCAGATTTCAACCCTTCTTATATTTCTCCTCCCATTCGAGAGAGACGCGTACCATCTATATTCGTAAAACGGAATACACGCAGCAATAGAAACCCTCTGCTAGACACTCAAACTAATCTTAATGATAGTGCCAATACAGTTGCACCCAAAGTATTGGTGCCATCTACAGTCACTGACACTTTTAATCCTATAGATAAAACTATAGGCTCTACAGTGATCATTGACCATATCAACTCAATAACTGACTCCAATATTGTTCTGACAAATAGGTTTCTCCCTTTACAGAATATAGACCATGACACTCCAAACGGAGCAGTAGATCCAGGGTTCACAAAATCTATAGAGAGTGCCCAGAAAGAAAGTATAAGTGAAAGGATAAGTGATCATAGGGCAAAGGTCACTCTAGATGTATTGCCTGAAGGGAATCAGGATCTGGTTTCAACCGTACTAGGTCTAAGGGCTGAAGTTACCTCACTTAAGACTCTTATAGCAGCACTTGTTGACCAAGTTAAGCTCCTCCAAGAGAATTGTACTCCCTTAACTTCGCACTCTAAGCTAGAGACATGTGGTGCACTAGGATTATCCACCTATGTAAATCCCATAGTTCCTCTAATGTCTATTCCCACACGCCTTCCTGGTTCCACTCTTAATAAGAATAGTCTACTTTACCAAGATAGACCACTAATTCCTAATGGCCCAAAAATGAGTCATAGCCAACACCAGGCTCAAAACCAGGGTGGGAGGATTTATATGATCAATGTCCCCAAATTCACTACACACACGGGATATGAAGATAAAACTTCTTTGACTAATAAAGTTATACATTGGATTTGTAAAGTAAGAGGGTGCAGATCATTTATTAGAGAGGATATTTTATGGGCGAAAAGACTAGCTGTTCCTTCCTCTAATACGGATTGTATTGAGTTACTTTTTAAAGATGAGAGCATCGCCCACAACCTTGTAGCTCTGGAGGCTAGATGTTGCTCCCCGATGACGTCTAGTATTCAAATCAAATATAGCCCTCGATTTTCTAGTCAGCCGCAAAACAGTGGCATTGTCACCTTAATGGAATCTGATTCCAGACTTGCCACTGTTGATTGACTGTCCTATGTAGAAGTTAGGCCCTTAACTACTCTTAAGTCTAATACAGAGAGAGGTACTGGCGAGGGCTCTCTTGTGTGCTTACCGACAGACGGAGCTGTCATAAAAAATGGCCCCTGTCCACCACAGGAAGTAGCTATAGACCCGTATTTAAGCTGTAATTTGGAAGGGAGTTGCCATTTGCACTTATGAATAGGAGGCTCTGCAAAAGTGCTTAGGATGATCTCTTGGAATATTGCTGGTGTGAGGTCCAAAATGGTACTTGCGCACTGAGTACAATATATGGAACAATACGACATATGTATCATGCAGGAAACTTGGTCAACCACTCCAGTTTTTATACCGGGGTATGTAACCTTTTATCGTCCAGCACTTACAAAAAGACATGGTCGGCCCGCTGGGGGGGCTAGCGATCTGGATTAAAATTGATCTCCAACTGACCATACGTGAGATCGTTACTCAGAGCCCAGATATTCTAGCCATCCACATAAGGGGCCAAAATGGTGCCGGTCTAGACCTTTTTAACGTCTACGCTCGAGGTTCCAAAAATGGTATTAGGTCTCCCACCATACAACGGCTGGAAGATTGCTTAGAAGGGAGGGAGGCTACTGACCCACTGATAATAGCTGGTGACTTTAATGTCACTTATGAAGCTCTAGACGTAGAGGATGTAGCGGACTGTGGTAAAATTTAGAGTTATGGTGGTGTTCCAGGGCTGGATCTACCTCCCATTAAAAAATGGTCATGCACAGCATTGCAGCTTCATGCATTGACGCTTGAATATGGGCTTAGGGCAGCAAATGGGCGGACAAAGTCGGATAGGATGGGGCAAATACTTTTAATAGGACAGTTAGTATGAGTCGTATCGACTATTTTCTTCTTGATGTCAAGCTCTGGAACCAGGTTCTGGACATGGTGGTTGGAGCGACCACCGATAGTGATCACAACCTTCTTGAGCTTACAATGCTTTCATTGTGGCCTTCAGTCCAATCTGCCCCAAGTATACAACTCACAACTAGAGAAATCTATCCCTCGAACAACAATAGGCGAATAAAATGGGAGAGAGTTGCCATTGATACAGGAACAATTGCAAAAATAAAGAATGAAGTATTTGAAAGTTATAGTAAGTTGGAAAGTATAATTGAGCAACACGATGAGCTACCCATGCTCACGGAGTACCACTCAGCATTCTTTAAGCAGTTGACGTCCTATTTTACCATGCCCCATCGTCCTGAGGGCAAGCCCAAATCAAATAGAGCTGGCTTCAGCTGGTATACCAAAGAGTGTAGGGCTCTAAGATCAAAACTAGCTATCGCCATTAGAGCGAATGCCCTGCCAGAATTAAGAGAAGCAAGGAGAAATTATAAAGCAGCTTTAATTAAGGTGAAAAAGGCTTGGGGGGAAGATTGTTGGCTTCAGATCAGTAATGCATGCACGAGAAAAGACTCCCGACAATTCTGGCTTCTTGTGACAAAGGGTGGGGTAGAAAAACCAAATTCACCATCTAATAATATCTCCATATCTGTTTGGCATGACCACTTTTCGGTGGTATATACTGGCTCAAGGGATACGACTAAAAATGTCCTCACTATTGACCATTGTACCCTCAGGTCCCCAAGTCTATTTTCTTTAAACGACATTACACCTAGCATCAAATCGATTGTAAGGGATAAGGCTCCGGGGCCCGATGGCATCCCTGGGGATGTCTTCTTAAGCGATATCCCCAATTGGTCCAAATACTTCTTGGCTTTGGCAAATGGTATTGCTGCAGGGGCCCCTATTCCACCTTTGTGGAAGGGTGCTGAGGTAATCCCAGTCTTTAAGAAAGGCGATCGCTCTCTAGCCACCAACTACAGGCCTATTAGCCTGATTGATAGTGCACAGAAATTCTTCTCTCGGGCACTCCTAGTAAAAATTTCAACATGGATGGAGAAGGAAGACATTCTGTCCCCTTTCCAGGTGGGATTCAGAAAGAGAACCAGTACGATCGATCAGGTCTTCCGTTTTAGATTATTGGCCTGGAAAACCGTTTTTATTGAAAAAGCGGGCTTATATATTGCTTTTATAGACTTGAAGTCTGCTTTCGATCTAATCCCCAGGGGCAAGCTGTGGTGTGTCTTACAGGAGGTGGGTCTTCCCCCAGAGCTCCTGACTTTGGTTGTCCGACTCCATGAGGGCAACTATGCCAGGGTCCGTTGGGGAGACCAGGGACAGATGTCAGACCCAATCAGGGTGGAAAGGGGGGTCAGACAGGGGTGTGTGCTGGCCCCTACCTTATTTTCACTATTTAGTCAATGGTGTTGTTTGATATCTATCAGACGTGCCAACGGATGCCCCGGTACTGGGGGGAGTAAAGGTTACCACCCTCCTGTTTGCAGACGACACTTTGATAGTGTCTAAAATGCCAAGTGGTCTGCAATTGCTTTTGAATCGATTTAAAGCATTCTGTGATCAAAGAGGTCTTGAAGTTAATACCTCAAAAACAAAACTCTTATTAATGAATCCCCACAAAACATTCAAGGGAAAAATACTTCTGGGGGGGATACCGCTTGAAAGGGTGGCCACCTTTGAATATCTGGGTATTACCCTATCAGAGAAAATGTCATGGAATGGCCACATTTCAAAATGGAACCTCCAGCAGAGACAAACCACTGGGGCGTTGACTCAGGAACTTAGATCCTCCCTAACCAGACCAATTGCTGCCCCCTTCCAGATTTATGAGCAGAAGGTAGTGAGTTCTGCCCTTTATGGGGCAGAACTCTGGGGATTCGAAAATGCTGAAAGTTTGCTTATTACAGAGAACAAATTCCTGAGATCTTTATGTTCGCTCCTTCAGAGCACCCCACTCCATCCACTGCGATTAGATATGGGTAGACGCACGATTGTGGATAAAGCCAGGTTGCGCCCCTTACTATTTTGGCTGAGACTCAGGCAAACCCCAGAGCTGTGCCATTATTTGGCAGCATTTGATGAGGTTTACAAACGTGATCGCTTTAAAAAGATTTGGTGGCTTAACGAAGTTAGAGCATTATTAACTGCGATAGGTTTGGGAAGCTCTTGGGAAAGTAGGGACATTGACCAACTGCCTAGTAAAGAATTGGTTAAGATCCAATATTGGAGTTGGGTGGTGCACTCTTTTATTGCACAATCATCAGTGGGTCGCCTTACAATGGAATTCATGGAATTCAAACTCCAAAGTACCCTCGAGGCCTACTTGGATTTTATTACTATCTCGCAGGATTGAAAACTTTATATACAGTTCCGACTAGGCTGTCTTCCCATGAATTCCTTTACTGCTGCTTGGCGACAGCCCTCGTCCTCTACACAGTTCTGTCCGGGCTGTGCCGCAAAGATTGAGACAACTGCCCACATCTTCTTTGCTTGCCATCTTTATAATTATCCAAGGCAGCAGTGGTTATCCCCGGTGTGTAGTTTATTAGGAACCCGTTGCCACCAGGAAGCACTCCGCATCCTCAAATCTGATTGCAGGCCATCTGGAACATGTGGTGTGGCAAAGTTTTTGGGTAAAATGTGGATTATCTGAAGGTTTGCGTGCAAAACGCGATAGTTTCTATTGGAAACTATCGAAAATGAGTCATGTCATGTTTCGCAACTCCCATGCATTGTTACAATATGTAAACCGTTTGAATCTTGATAAGTTTTGGATCACTTTCAATGTGGCTCACGTTTTAACATTTTAATAAGATTTTATTTTTTAGAATATTTTATTGTATTTGTGATAGTCCAATATGCTTTTTTAACACGTGTGAATTGTTTAATGATGTTCAATTTTATGTATACCTTTGGACTAATGTACTGTAAGCACTCGCACTTTAATGGTCGTAATGACCGAATAAAGTTATAATGAATGAATGAAAGCATGCAGAAGGCTGTTCCCTGCTGTGGCTTTTCTGTGGAGTTTGGTATTCATTTGGTTGTTCTCTATTTCCACTACTGTATCAAGAAATTCGATCTGTTTCTTGCTCATGGTGTATGTGAGACTGAGGTTGAAAGTGCTGTCATTGAGTTCAGTAATGATGTCTTTAGCACTCTCCTCACTTCCCTTCCACGCCACAAACAGGTCGTCGATGTACCTATACCATCTGATCACCCTGTTGCCGTTGGGATCTGGTTGAAGTTTTTTTAGAACCTCCTCTTCCCACACCCCCAGGAACAGGTTGGCAAAGCTAGGGGCAAAGCATGTGCCCATAGCAGTGCCAAGGACTTGCTTGTACATGGTGCCTTTAAATAGAAACATGTTGTTAAGGAGACAAAATTTCATAAGTTTCAACAACATTTCTGTGTGTTCCATATAGCAAATTTTGCGGTTGTTAAGCTAGTGTTGACAGCACTGTATACCAAGTGAATGATCGATAATAGAGTAAAGCGAATTAACATCCATTATGATCATGAGATAGTCTTCTTCCCAGGTGATGTTACTGATTTTACCCAGGAAGTCTTTAGTGTCCCTTATGTATGAGAGGAGCCTCTCCACATAGTCTCGTAGGAAATGGTCTATGTACTTGGAGATATGTTCTGAGACATAGCCTATCGAGGATACGATAGGTCTGCCAGGTGGTGTGTTAGAGTTTTTGTGGACCTTCAGTAACAAGTAGAAGATGGGAGTTCTAGGGTGATCACATTTCAGGTAACAATACTCTTCCCATTGGAGGATACCCTTGTCTTTACATTCAGTGAGCATGATAATGACTGTACATTAAGTCATGTACATTAAGTCATTTACAGTTTAGCATCTGACCCTGATCACTTGATAGGGCTACTTGGGATAATTGTGAGATCTGTACAGCATTACTACTTTTGAGACAAACGAGGGGAGAAGGATATAAGCTACTAACATGGCTATTTGGCACTACGCCAGCATTACAAATGGAAATTCATGAGCCTGTACCATTAGTACCTCCTTTCTGTAAATTTTATGGATTTGCATTGAATGTCAAGTGCATGAATAATATGTTTCCTCATATGGGGACCCTTCAAACCCCACTGTGGGTACATCTGTATGAATAGTAATACAGTTTTATACCACTGATTGCACGTTACAAAATGTATGCCATTCTGACGTTAGTGGCTAATGTATATTTTTTTGTCCCCTTTTGATTTCCATACTCCCCGGGGACCATCACCTCCCTGGGGCTTTAAACTTGACTTGAGGGGGTCCGCGTGGCCCCCCTCCAGGATCCCTCCAAGGCCCTTGGGACCGCCACCCCCCAGGGCCGACTCCAGCAATGTCCTGGGGTGCCCACCCCAGGACATTGCTGTTTGCATGAAGCGAAGCAGTATTGCTTTTGAGCAAAGGGAGCTGCATGTCATCAGCTCCCTTTGCCCCCAAAAAATGCTGGCTCCCGCAGGATGCGGGGAGCCAGCAGGGACCACAGAGGCATTGGGGCTTCCGCTGCGGTCCCCAAACAGAGGCCATGCCCCAAGGGATGGGGTCCCTGGGGCCCAAAATGGCCTGGGAGGGAGGCTACTTGGTCCTCCTCCCCTTTTTAATTTAAAAAAAATAAATAAATAAGGCCGGTATCGGGGGATGGGGTCCCAGGAGCCAAAAAAAAAGGCTGGGCAGGCCCCGGGGGATGGGGTCCCCGGGGCCAAAAGTGTCCCAGGGAAGGGGGCCACGCGGCCCCCTTCCATAAAAAAAACATTTTGCCAGGCCCCGGGGGATGGGGTCCCTGGGGCTGAAATCAGTCTGGAGAGGGGGGGCCGCATGGCCCCCCTCCCCTTTAAAAAAAAGAAATAAATATAGGCCTAGCCCATGGGATGGGGTCCCCGGGGCCATAATCGGCCTTGGGAGGGGGGCCACGAACCCCCCTCCCTTTTTAATATATATATATATTTTTTTAAATGGCTCAGGCCCCAGGGATAGGGTCTCCGGGGCCCAAAACGTTCAAGGGAAGGGGGCTCACAGCCCCACTTCCTAAAATAAAATAAAAAAGAAACTGGCAACTCGCTGGAGGCCCCGCTCCCTCCCTGCACCACTCTGCAAACACCTCCTGGTGTGTTCTGGATTGGGGGATGAAGTCCCCTGCACTGGTGAGGGTCCTTAGGGGCCAACTAGCCCACCAGGTACCTCCAGTAAGCCCCACACAGTGGGATTGCTGAGAGGTGGTAGGAGGCCATGCCCCTTTTTACACCATACTGCAAACGTGCCTCCTGACGCACTGCTGGTGGGGCAATGAGGTCCCCTTGTGTCCTCAGGACCTCAGGACTGAAGTGGACTTCATCCTGCAAGCAGCAGTGCACCAAAAGGCGTGTTTGCAGAGTGGTGTAAAAAGGGGGTGTGGCCTCTGACCACTCTCAGCAATCGAGCTGTGTGGGGCTTACTAGAGGTAACAGGAGTGCTAGTTGGTCCCCAGGGACCCTTAGGAGGCAAGGGGACTTCATCCCCCAGCCAAGAGTGCGCCAGGAAGAGCATTTAAAGAGTGGTGGAGAAAGGGGGCATGGCCTGTGTCCACCTCTCTGCAATCCCACTGTCTGGGGCTTACTGGAGGTAACAGGTAGGCTAGTTGGTCCCTAAGGACCCCCAGCAGCAAAGGGGACTTCACTTCCCATCCAAGAGCGTGCCAGGGAGCGTGTTTGCAGAGTGGTGGGCAAAGGGGCATGGGCTATGAGAACTTAGCAATCCTGCTGTATGGGACTTACTGGAGGTAATAGGAGGGGTAGTTGGCCCCCAAAGATGACCTTGGGGGCCAACTACCCCTCCTGTTACCTCCAGTAAGTCCCACACAGTGGGATTGCTAAGAGGTCTTCCGAGGCCATGCCTCCCTTTCTCCACCACTCTGCAAACACGCCTCCTGGCACACTACTAGTTTGGGGGATGAAGTCTACTCTACTCCTGAAGAAATTTGGTGGCCAAGAAGCCCTCCTGATGCCTCCTGTAAGTCCTACGCAATGGAATTCCTGAGTGCTGGTCGGAGGCCCAGCCCCCTTTCTTCACCACTCTGCAAACGTGACTACTAGTTAAAAAAGCATTTGCAATGTAATAGGTTTTGCATTTGCGAGAGTTAGAGCTATTGGCGTTGTAAATGTAGATGTTTTTTACTAATGTTTTTGGGAGTGGAGTGGATGTACGTTAAGTGTAGTGGAATTATGTGGTATGTTGTGCAGTGAAATTATGTGGATAGAAAGTATGTGGTATTTAGTGTGGGATTATGTGTTATGGAGAGTAATTATGTGGTATGGTAGTCTGTGTTGTGGAGTGGTAACCTCAGGTTTAGTCTTCCTCATTTCCATAGAAGCTAAACTATAAACTCAATGAGACAAAAAAAGAAGGAACCACTGAGGAACACTTCTGAACCTAGTCAGAGGTATGAACAGGGCCACTGGAATTATGGGACTGTTCGGCTGCATTGATTTTCACATAATTATACATTTTCCGCATTTGCCACATAATCCATCATCTGCTGCATAATCGGCAGATTTGAACAAAAAAAATCTTGTTTCTAGCTCAAACGGCTTAAACTTTACCAAAAATGCAGCCACAAGTGTTACAGCGTTGTGGAAGGCCCTTTGCAAAGCTGGAATGATCACATGTTACTTATCGTTAAATGTGGGTGTTAGATTGGTACTAATGGTGCGCAAACCACTCTTGCCTCTTTCTGCACCTCTCTTGCCTCTTTCTGAGCCTCTCTTGCTTTCTTCTGCATCTCTCTTGCCTCTTTCTGCATCCCTGTTCCCTCTTTCTACACCTCTCTTGCCTGTTTCTGCACCTCTCTTGCCTCTTTCTGCACTTCTCTTGCCTCTTTCTGCACCTCTGTTGCTTCTTTCTGCACTTCTCTTGCTTCTTTCTGCACCCCTCTTGCGTCATTCTGCACCCCTCTTTCTGCACATCTCTTGTCTCTTTCTGCACCCCTGTTCCCTCCTTCTGCACCTCTCTTGCCTGTTTCTGCACCTCTCTTGGCTCTTTCTGCACTTCTCTTGCCTCTTTCGGCACCTCTGTTGGTTCTTTCTGCACTTCTCTTGCCTCTTTCTGCACCCCTCTTGCCTCTTTCTGCACCTCTGTTGCTTCTTTCTGCAGTTCTCTTGCCTCTTTTTTCACCTCTGCTGCTTCTTTCTGCACTTTTCTTGCCTCTTTCTACACCCCTCTTGCCTCTTTCTGCACCTCTGTTGCTTCTTTCTGCACTTCTCTTGCTTCTTTCTGCAGCTCTCTTGCAAATTTCTGCACCCCTCTTGCTTCTTTCTGCACCCCTCATCCCTCTTTCTGTACCTCTGTTGTCTCTGTCTGCACACCTGTTCCATCTTTCTGCACCTTGTTTGCCTTTTTCTGCAAATTTCTTGCCTCTTTCTGCAGTTCGCTTGCCTCCTTCTGCCCCTCTGTTGCTTCTTTCTGCACACCTCTTGCCTCTTTCTGCATCCCTCTTGCCTCTTTCTGCACCCCTCTTCCCTCTTTCTGCACCTCTCTTGCCTGTTTCTGCACCTCTCTTGCCTCTTTCTGTACCCCTGTTGCTTCTCTCTGCATTTCTCTTGCTTCCTTCTGTACCTCTCGTGCTTCTTTCTGAACCCCTCTTGCCTCTTTCTGCACCCCTCTTCCCTCTTTCTGCACCTCTCTTGCCTGTTTCTGTACTTCTCTTGCCTCTTTCTGTACTTCTCCTGCCTCTCTGCAACTCTATTGCTTTTTTCTGCACTTGTCTTGCTTCATTTTGCACCTCTCTTGCTTCTTTCTGCACCCCTGTTGCCTCGTTCTGCACCTCTCTTGCCTCTTTCGGCACCTCTCTTGTTTCTTTGCACACCTCTCTTGCCTCTTTCTGCACTTCTGTTGCCTCTTTCTGCACCTCTGTTGCTTCTTTCAGCACTTCTCTTGCCTCTTTCTGCGCCCCTATTGCCTATTTCTGCCCTTTTGTTACTTCTTTCGGCACTTCTCTTCCTTCTTTCTGCACCTGTCCTGCTTCTTTCTGAACCCCTCTTGCCTCTTTCTGCGCATCTCTTCCCTCTTTCTGCTCCTCTCTTGCCTCTGTCTGCACCTATCTTCCCTCTTTCTGTACCTCTCTTGTCTGTTTCTGCACCCCTCTTTCTGTACCTCTCTTGCCTCTTTCTGCACCTCTCTTGCCTCTTTCTGCACCCCTGTTCCCTCTTTCTGCACCTCTCATGCCTGTTTCTGCAACTCTCTTCCCTCTTTCTGCAGTTCTCTTGCCTCCTTCTGCACCTCTGTTGCTTCATTCTGCACCTCTCTTGCCTCTTTCTGCACCACTCTGGTGTGTTTTTGCACCTCACTTACGTCTTTCTGCACCTCTCCTGCCTCTTTCTGCTCCTCTCTTGCCTCTTTCTACACCTCACTTGCCTCTTTCTACACTTCTCTTGCTTTTTCTTGCACCTCTCCTGTTTCTTTCTGCAACTCTCTTGTCTCTATCATCACTTCTCCAGGTTCTGTCTGCACCTCTGTTGCTTATCAGCACTTCTTTTGCCTGTTTCTGTAGCTCTCTTGCCTCTTTCTGCACCTCTGTTGCTTCTTTCTGCACCCCTCTTGTCTTTTTCTGTACCCCTCTTGCCTCTTTCTGCACCCCTCTTCCCTCTTTCTGCACCTCTCTTGCCTCTTCCTGCACCCCTGTTCCCTCTTTCTGCACCTCTCTTGCCTGTTTCTGCACCTCCCTTGCATCGTTCTGCACTTCTCTTGCCTCTTTCTGCATTTCTGTTATATCTTTCTGCACTTCTCTTGCCTGTTTCTGCATCTCTGTTGCTTCTTTCTGCACTTCTCTTGCCTCTTTCTTCATTTCTGTTGCTTCTTTCTGTACTTCTCTTGCCTCTTTCTGGAAGCCTCTTGCCTCTTTATGGACCTCTGTTGCTTCTTTCCGAACTTCTCTTGCTTCTTTCTGCACCGCTCTTGCTTCTTTCTGCACCCCTGTTGCCCCTTTCTGCACTCGTCTTCCCTCTTTCTGCACCTCTCTTGTCTCTTTCTGCACCTCTCTTGTCTCTTTTTGTACCTGTCTTGCCTCTTTCTGCACTTCTGTTGCCTCTTTCTGCACCTCTGTTGCTTCGTTCTGCACTTCTCTTGCCTCTTTCTGCATATGTGTTCCTTCTTTCTGCACTTCTCATGCCTCTTTCTGCACCTCTCTTACTTTTTGCAGTACTTCTCTTGCCTCTTTCTGCATACCTGTTCCATCTTTCTGTACCTCTCCTGCCTGTTTCTGCACCCCTCCCCTCTTTCTGCACCCCTGTTTCCTCTTTCTGAAATTCTCTTGCCTTTTTCTGTACCTCACTTGCCTCTTTCTGCACTTCTCTTGCCTCTTTCTGCACCTCTCTTGCCTCTTTCTGCACCTTACTTGCCTGTTTCTGTACTTCTCTTGCTTTTTTCTGCACCTCTCTTGTTTGTTTCTGCAACTCTCTGGTCTCTTTCATCACTTCTCTTGCTTCTTTCTGCACCTCTGTTGCTTCTTTTAGCACTTCTCTTGCCTGTTTCTGCACCTCTCTTGCCTCATTCTGCACCTCTGTTGCTTCTTTCTGCATTTCTCTTGCCTCTTTCTGTACCCCTCTTGCCTCTTTCTGCAACCCTCTTCCCTCTTTCTGCACCTCTCTTGCCTCTTTCTGCACCCCTGTTCCTTCTTTCTGCACTTCTCTTGCTTCTTTCTGCACCTTTCTTGCTTCTTTCTTCACCCCTCTTTCTGCAGCCCTCGTCCCTCTTTCTGCACCTCTCTTGCCACTTCCTGCACCTCTCTTGCCTCTTACTTCACCCCTCTTCCCTCTTTCTGCACTCATTCATTCCTTCAGGCACTATACATGAACTCATTTCATGACCCAAGCATTAGCCTTGCACTCATACTTTCACTCAGGTACTTCCCATGCACTCATGCAATCATCCAGGCACTACCCCAGCACTCATGCAATCACCCAGACACTACCCATGCAATCACTCAGGCACTACTCTTGCACTCAACCAGTCACTCAGGCACTACACAGGCACTCATACATTCTCTCAGGCACTATCCACGCAGACATCCAATGACCCAGGCATTACTCTTGCAGTCATCCTTTTACTCAGGCACTACCCATGCACTGATCTAAGCACCCAGACACTACCCTTGCACTCATGAAGTACTCAGGCACTACCCATGCACTCCTCCAATCACCCAGGCAGTATGCCTGCATTTATGCAATCACCAAGGCACTACCCATGCATTCATGCAATCACTCAGGTACTACTCTTGCACTCAACCATTCACTCAGGCACTACCAATGCACTCATACATTCACTCAGGTATTACACTTGCACTTATGCAATCACCCAGGCACCACCCATGCACTCATGCAACACTCAGGCACTACTCTTTCACTCAACCATTCACTCAGGCACTACCCATGAACTCATCCATTCCCTCAGGCACTACCCATGCACTCAGGCAATGACCCAGGCATTACTCTTGCAGTCATCCTTTTACTCAGGCACTTCTCATGCACTGATGTAAGCACCCAGATATTACCCTTGCACTCATGAAATCACTCAGGCACTACCCATGCATTCATCCAATCACCCAGACAGTACACCTGCACTCATGCAATCAGCCGGGTTCTACCCATACACTCATGCAATCACTCAGGAACTACTCTTGCACTCAACCATTCACTCAGGCACTACCCATGCACTCATCCATGCCCTCAAGGACTACCCATGCACTCATCCAATGACCCAGGCATTAGCCTTGCACTCATACTTTCACTCAGGTACTTCCCATGCACTCATACAATCACCCGGGCACTACCCTTGCACTCATGCAATCACCCAGGCACTACCCATGTACTTATGCAATCACTCAAGCACTACTCTTGCACTCAACCATTCACTCAGGCACTACCAATGCACTCATCCATTTTCTCAGGTACTACCCATGCACTCATGCAATGACTCAGGCATTACTCTTGCAGTCATCCTTTTACTCAGGCACTACCCATGCACTGATCTAAGCACCCAGACATTACTCGTCAACTCATGAAGTCACTCAGGCACTACCCATGCACTCATCCAATCACCCAGGCAGTATACCTGATCTTATGCAATCACCCAGGTACTGCCCATGCACTCATGCAATCATTGAGGCACTACTCTTGCACTCAACCATTCACTCAAGCACTACCCATGCACTTATCCATTCTCTCAGGCACTACCCATGCACTCATCCAATGACCCAGGCATTACTCTTTTAGTCATCCTTTTACTCAGGCACTACCCATGCACTGAGCTAAGCACCCAGACATTACCCTTGCACCCCTGTTCCCTCTTTCTGCACTTCTTTTGCCTGTTTCTGCAACTCTCTTGCCTCTTTCTGCACTTCTCTTGCCTCTTTCCACATCTCTGTTGCTTCTTTCTGACTTCTTGTGCATCTTTCTGCACCTCTCTTGCTTTTTCTGCACCCCTCTTCCCTCTTTCTGCACCTCTCATGCCTCTTTCTGCACCTCTGTCCCCTCTTTCTGCACCTCTCTTGCCTGTTTCTACACCCCTCTTCCCTCTTTCTGCACCTCTATTGCCTCTTTTTGCACCCCTGTTCCCTCTTTCTGTACATCTCTTGCCTGTTTCTGCTCCCCTCTTGCCTCTTTCTGCAGTTCTCTTGCCTCCTTATGCAATTATGTTGCTTCTTTCTGCACCTCTGTTGTTTTTTCTGCACTGCTCTTGCTTCTTTCTGCACCCCTCTTGCCTCTTTCTGCATCCCTCTTTCTGTACCTCTCTTGCCTCTGACTGCTCCTCTGTTCCCCTGTTCTGCACCTCTTTTGCCTGTTTTCGCAACTTTCTTGTTTCTTTCTGCAGTTCTTTTGTCTCCTTCTGCACCTCTGTTGCTTCTTTCTGCACTTCTCTTGCCTCTTTCTGAACTCCTCTTGCCTCTTTCTGCACCTCTGTTGCTTCATTCTTCACTTCTCTTGCTTCTTTCTGTACTTCTCTTGTGTCTTTCTGTACCTCTCTTGCCTCTTTCTGCATCCCTCTTCCCTCTTTCTGTACTTCTCTTGCCTCTTTCTGCACCTCTTTTGCCTGTTTCTGCACCTCACTTACCTGTTTCTGTACCTCTCTTGCCTCTTTCTGTACCTCTCTTGCCTCTTTATTCTCCTCTCTTGCCTCTTTCTGCACTTCTCTTGCCTCTTTCTACATTTCTCTTGCCTCTTTCTGCACTTCTCTTGCCTCTTTCAGCACATTTCTTACTCTTTCTGCTTCTCTCTTGTTTTTTTCTGCAATTCTCTTGCTTCTTTCTGTACCTCTCTTTTGCCCCTTTCTGCACCTCTCTTATCTCTTTCTGCACATCCCTTTTTTGTGCACTTCTCTTGCCTCTTTCTGTACTTCTCTCGCCTGTTTCTATATTCAAATGGGAAGTGCAAGCTGTCAAGTTTAAAGGTCTGCATGCTCTTGTGACTGAGGTATTTGTCTACCTGTACATGTATTCTCACATGTGTTATGCATCTGAAGATGGTAGCTTATAAAGCGGATAGCTTCTCTTATAGGTGGTCAAATCTTCTTAGTTCTGCTGGATCATTCCGTTGCACAGGCAGACATGTCTTATGTATTTAGGTGTTATAGAGCCCCTCAAATATACTATTGAATACCCATGTGCCCTGTATTATGAGCAAAAAGAAATACCTACACATTTTAGACACAAATTTACAGAGTGTGCTGTTTGAAACACAGGTATTCAAGTATTTGTATGTTTATTTTTATGTAACATGTCACTAGGTAAAAGCACAGGCACACATGCATACCTTCACAAACTTGGTCAGACTTACAACAGTGATATGGTTATGATTGCTGTTTTATATTTGGTAGGCCTATCATTCTGAGCAGTCGATGAATAGTGAAGCTTCAAGACAAAAGTGAGGTTTAAGACATCATGGGAGAAGGATTAGTGATTAGGCTACTTTGTATGAGTCTGTGGAAAGGTACAGTCAAAGTAGGCCTCTTTCTGCACATATGTTGCTTCTTTCTGTACTTCTCTTGCTTTTTTCTCCACCTTTCTTCCTCTTTAAGGAACTTGTGTTGCCTCTTTCTGCCTTTTCTTGCTTCTTTCTGCACCTTTCGTCCTATTTCTGCAGTTCTCTTGCCTCCTTCTGTACCTTTTTTGCTTCTTTCTACACTTCTCTTGCCTCTTTCTGCACCCCTCTTGCCTCTTTCTGCACCTCTGATGCTTCGTTCTACACTTCTCTTGCTTCTGTCTGTACCTCTCTTGCCTCTTACTGCAACTCTCTTGCTTCTTTTTGAACCCCTCTTCCCTCTTTCTGCACCTATCTTGCCTCTCTCTGCACCTCTCTTGCCTCTTTCTGCACCTCTCTTGCTTCTTTCTGCACCCCTGTTTCCTTTCTGCACCTCTCTTGCCTGCTTCTGCAACTCTCTTGTCTCTTTCTGCAGTTCTCTTGCCTCCTTCTGCACCTCTGTAGCTTCTTTCTGCACTTCTATTGCCTCTTTCTGCACCCCTCTTGCCTATTTCTGCACCTCACTTGTCTCTTTCTGCACCTTTCTTGCCTCTTTCTGCAACTCTCTTACCTCTTTCTGCACCTCACCTGCCTCTTTCTGCAGTTCTCTTGCTTTTTTCTGCACCTCTCTTGTTTCTTTCTGCAACTTTCTTGTCTCTTTCATTACTACTCTTGCTTCTTTCTGCACCTCTGTTGCTTCTTTCAGCACTTCTCTTGCCTCTTTCCTGGACTCATCTTGCCTTTTTCTGCACCTCGCTTGCTTTTTTCTGTACCTCTGTTGCCTCTTTCTGCACCTCACTTGCTTCTTTCTGCACCCCTCTTGCCTTTTTCTGCACCTCTCTTCCCTCTTTCTGCATCTCTCTTGCCTCTTTTTGCACCCCTGTTCCCTCTCTCTGCGCTTCTCTTGCCTGTTTCTGCACCTGTCTTGCGTCGTTCTTCACTTCTTTTGCCTCTTTCTGCACCTCTGTTGCTTCTTTCTGCACTTCTTTTGCCTGTTTCTGCACTTCTCTTGCTTTTTTCTGCACCTCTCTTGTTTCTTTCTGCAACTTGTCTCTTTCATTACTTTTCTTGCTTCTTTCTGCACATCTGTTGCTTCTTTCAGCACTTCTCTTGCCTCCTTCTGCACCTCACAATTTTTTCTGCACCTTACTTGCCTCTTTCTGCACCTCACTCTCTTCTTTCTGCACCTCACTTGCCTCTTTCTGCAATTCTCTTGCCTCTCTCTGCACGTCTCCTGCCTCTTTCTGCACCTCTCTTGCCTCTTTCTGCACCTCACTTACCTGTTTCTGTACCTCTCTTGCCTCTTTCTGCTCCTCTCTTGCCTCTTTCTGTACTTCTCTTGCCTCTTTCTACATTTCTCTTGCCTCTTTCTGCACTTCTCTTGCCTCTTTCGGCACATTTCTTACTCTTTCTGCTCCTCTCTTGTTTTTTTCTGCAATTGTCTTGCTTCTTTCTGTACCTCTCTTTTGCCCCTTTCTGCACCTCTCTTTTGCCCCTTTCTGCACCTCTCTTATCTCTTTCTGCACATCCCTTTTTTGTGCACTTCTCTTGCCTCTTTCTGTACTTCTCTCGCCTGTTTCTATATTCAAATGGGAAGTGCAAGCTGTCAAGTTTAAAGGGCTGCATGCTCTCGTGACTGAGGTATTTGTCTACTTGTACATGTATTCTCACATGTGTTATGCATCTGAAGATGGTAGCTTATAAAGCGGATAGCTTCTCTTATAGGTGGTCAAATCTTCTTAGTTCTGCTGTGTCATTCCGTTGCACAGGCAGACATGTCTTATGTATTTTAGGTGTTATAGAGCCCCTCAAATATACTATTGAATACCCATGTGCCCTGTATTATGAGCAAAAAGAAATACCTACACATTTTTAGACACAAATTTACAGAGTGTGCTGTTTGAAACACAGGTATTCAAGTATTTGTATGTTTATTTTTATGTAACATGTCACTAGGTAAAAGCACAGGCACACATGCATACCTTCACAAACTTGGTCAGACTTACAACAGTGAAATGGTTATGATTGCTGTTTTATATTTGGTAGGCCTATCATTCTGAGCAGTCGATGAATAGTGAACCTTCAAGAGAAAAGTGAGGTTTAAGACAACATGGGAGAAGGATTAGTGATTAGGCTACTTTGTATGAGTCTGTGGAACGGTACAATCAAAGTAGGCCTCTTTCTGCACATATGTTGCTTCTCTCTGTACTTCTCTTGCTTTTTTCTCCACCTTTCTTCCTCTTTAAGTACTTGTGTTGCCTCTTTCTGCCTTTTCTTGCTTCTTTCTGCACCTTTCGTCCTATTTCTGCAGTTCTCTTGCCTCCTTCTGTACCTTTTTTGCTTCTTTCTACACTTCTCTTGCCTCTTTCTGCACCCCTCTTGCCTCTTTCTGCACCTCTGTTGCTTCTTTCTACACTTCTCTTGCTTCTGTCTGTACCTCTCTTGCCTCTTACTGCAACTCTCTTGCTTCTTTCTGCACCCCTCTTCCCTCTTTCTGCACCTATCTTGCCTCTCTCTGCACCTCTCTTGCCTCTTTCTGCAACTCTCTTGCGTCTTTCTGCAGTTCTCTTGCCTCCTTCTGCACCCCTCTTGCATATTTCTGCACCTCACTTGCCTCTTTCTGCACCTTTCTTGCCACTTTCTGCACCTCTCTTGCCTCTTTCTGCACCTCACCTACCTCTTTCTGCAGTTCTCTTGCTTTTTTCTGCACCTCTCTTGTTTCTTTATGCAACTTTCTTGTCTCTTTCATTACTTCTCTTGCTTCTTTCTGCACCTCTGTTGCTTCTTTCAGCACTTCTCTTGCCTCTTTCCTGGACTCATCTTGCCTTTTTCTGCACCTCCCTTGCCTTTTTCTGTACCTCTGTTGCCTCTTTCTGCACCTCACTTGCTTCTTTCTGCACCCTTCTTGCCTTTTTCTGCACCTCTCTTCCCTCTTTCTGCACCTCTCTTGCCTCTTTCTGCACCCCTGTTCCCTCTCTCTGCGCCTCTCTTGCCTGTTTCTGCACCTGTCTTGCGTCTTTCTTCACTTCTTTTGCCTCTTTCTGCACCTCTGTTGCTTCTTTCTGCACTTCTCTTGCCTCTTTCTGCACTTCTCTTGCTTTTTTCTGCACTTCTCTTGTTTCTTTCTGCAACTTTCTTGTCTCTTTCATTACTTTTCCCGCTTCTTTCTGCACATCTGTTCCTTCTTTCAGCACTTCTCTTGCCTCCTTCTGCACATCACTATTTTTTCTGCACCTTACTTGCCTCTTTCTGCACCTCACACTCTTCTTTCTGCACCTCACTTGCCTCTTTCTGCACTTCTCTTGCCTCTCTCTGCGCTTCTCCTGCCTCTTTCTGCACCTCACTTACCTGTTTCTGTACCTCTCTTGCCTCTTTCTGCTCCTCTCTTGCCTCTTTCTGCACTTCTCTTGCCTCTTTCTACATTTCTCTTGCCTCTTTCTGCACTTCTCTTGCCTCTTTCAGCACATTTCTTACTCTTTCTGCTTCTCTCTTGTTTTTTTCTGCAATTCTCTTGCCCCTTTCTGCACCTCTCTTATCTCTTTCTGCACATCCCTTTTTTGTGCACTTCTCTTGCCTCTTTCTGTACTTCTCTCGCCTGTTTCTATATTCAAATGGGAAGTGCAAGCTGTCAAGTTTAAAGGTCTGCATGCTCTCGTGACTGAGGTATTTGTCTACTTGTACATGTATTCTCACATGTGTTATGCATCTGAAGATGGTAGCTTATAAAGCGGATAGCTTCTCTTATAGGTGGTCAAATCTTCTTAGTTCTCCTGTGTCATTCCGTTGCACAGGCAGACATGTCTTATGTATTTAGGTGTTATAGAGCCCCTCAAATATACTATTGAATACCCATGTGCCCTGTATTATGAGCAAAAAGAAATACCTACACATTTTTAGACACAAATTTACAGAGTGTGCTGTTTGAAACACAGGTATTCAAGTATTTGTATGTTTATTTTTATGTAACATGTCACTAGGTAAAAGCACAGGCACACATGCATACCTTCACAAACTTGGTCAGACTTACAACAGTGATATGGTTATGATTGCTGTTTTATATTTGGTAGGCCTATCATTCTGAGCAGTCGATGAATAGTGAAGCTTCAAGAGAAAAGTGAGGTTTAAGACATCATGGGAGAAGGATTAGTGATTAGGCTACTTTGTATGAGTCTGTGGAAAGGTACAGTCAAAGTAGGCCTCTTTCTGCACATATGTTGCTTCTTTCTGTACTTCTCTTGCTTTTTTCTTCACCTTTCTTCCTCTTTAAGGACTTGTGTTGCCTCTTTCTGCCTTTTCTTGTTTCTTTCTGCACCTTTCTTCCTATTTCTGCAGTTCTCTTGCCTCCTTCTGTACCTTTTTTGCTTCTTTCTACACTTCTCTTGCCTCTTTCTGCACCTCTGTTGCTTCTTTCTACACTTCTCTTGCTTCTGTCTGTACCTCTCTTGCCTCTTCCTGCAACTCTCTTGCTTCTTTCTGCACCCCTCTTCCCTCTTTCTGCACCTATCTTGCCTCTCTCTGCACCTCTCTTGCCTCTTTCTGCACTTCTCTTGCCTCTTTCTATACTTCTCTTTCTTCTTTCTGCACCCCTCTTGCCTCTTTCTGCACCCCTCTTTCCCCTTTCAGCACCTCCCTTGCCTCTGTCTCCACCCTTGTTTCCTCTTTCTGCACCTCTCTTGCCTATGTCTGCAACTCTCTTGCCTATTTATGCAGTTCTCTTGCTTCCTTCTGTACCTCTGTTGCTTCTTTCTGCACTTCTCGTGCCTATTTCTGCACCCCTCTTGCCTCTTTCTGCACCCCTGTTCCTTCTTTCTGCACCCCTCTTGCCTCTTTCTGCACCCCTCTTTCCCCTTTCAGCACCTCCCTTGCCACTGTCTGTACCCCTGTTCCCTCTTTCTGCACCTCTCTTGCCTATTGCTGCAGTTCTCTTGCCTCCTTCTGCACCTCTCTTGCTTCTTTCTGCACTTCTCGTGCCTATTTCTGCATCCCTCTTGCCTCTTTCTGCACCCCTGTTCCTTCTTTCTGCACTTCTCTTGCTTCGGTCTGTACCTCTCTTGCTTCTTTCTGCACCCTTCTTGCCTCTTTCTGCACGCCTCTTCCCTCTTTCTGCACCTCTCTTGTCTCTCTCTGCATCTCTCTTGCCTTTTTCTGCACTTCTCTTGCCTCTTTCTGTAGTTCTCTTGCTTCTTTTTGCACCTCTCTTGCTTCTTTCTGCACCCCTGTTGCCTCTTTCTGCAGTCGTCTTCCCTCTTTCTGCACCTCTCTTGTCTCTTTGTGCACCTCTCTTGTCTCTTTGTGCACCTCTGTTGCTTCTTTCTGCACTTCCCTTGCTTCTTTCTGCACCCCTCTTGCCTTTTTTTGCACCTCTGTTGCTTCTTTCTGCACTTCTGTTGCTTCTTTCTGCTCTTCTCTTGCCTCTTTCTGCACCCCTCTTACCTCTTTCTGCACCTCCGTTGGTTCTTTCTGCACTTCTCTTCCGTCTTTCTGCACCCCTCTTGCCTGTTTCTGCACCTCACTTGCCTCTTTCTGCACCTTTCTTGCCTCTTTCTGCACCTCTCTTGCCTCGTTCTGCACCTCATTTGCCTCTTTCTGCACTTCTCTTGCTTTTTTCTGCACTCTCTTGTTTCTTTCTGCAACTTTCTTGTCTCTTTCATTACTTCTCTTGCTTCTTTCTGCACCTCTGTTGCTTCTTTCAGCACTTCTCTTGCCTCTTTCTGTACTCAGCTTGCCTTTTTCTGCACCTCTCTTGCCTTTTTCTATACCTCTGTTGCCTCTTTCTGCACCTCACTTGCTTCTTTCTGCACCCCTCTTGCCTCTTTCTGCATCTCTCTTCCTTCTTTCTGCACCTCTCTTGCCTTTGTGCACCCCGTTCCCTCTCTCTGCACCTTTCTTGCCTGTTTCTGCACCTCTCTTGCGTCTTTCCTCACTTCTCTTGCCTCTTTCCGTATTTCTCTTGCCTTTTTACTCTTCTGTTGCCTCTTCCTGCACATTTCTTACTCTTTGTGCACCTCTCTTGTTTTTTTCTGCACTTTTTTTGCCTTTTTCTGTACTTCTCTTGCCTCTTTCTGTTCCTCACTTTCCTCTTTCTGCAGTTCTCTTTCCTCTATCTGCACCTCACTCTTCTTTTTGCACCTCTCTTGCCTCTTTCTGCACTTCTGTTGCTCCTTTTTGCACTTTTCTTGCTTCTTTCTGCACCTCTCTTGCCTCTTTCTGCACCTCACCTGCTTCTCTCTGTACCTCACTCTTTTTTCTGCACCTCTCTTGCCTCTTTCTGCACTTTTGTTGCCTCTTTCTGTATCTCACTTTACTCCTTCTGCACCTCACTCTTCTTTCTGCACCTCACTTCCCTCTTTCTGCACCTCACTCTCTTCTTTCTGCACCACTTTTCTTGCCTCTTTCTGCACTTCTCTTGCCTCTTTCTGCACCTCACTTGCCTCCTTCTGTACCTCTCTTGCCTCTTTCTGCTCTTCTCTTGCCTCTTTCTGCACTTCTGTTGCTTCTTCCTGCACTTCTGTTGCTTTGTTCTGTGCTTCTTTTGCCTCTTTCTGCGCTTCTCTTGCTTCTGTCTGCACTTCTTTTGCCTCTTTTTGTACCTCACTTTCCTCTTTCTGCACCTCACTCTCTTCTTACTGCACCTCACTTGCCTCTCTCTGTACTTCTCTTGCCTCTTTCTGTACCTCTCTTGTCTCTTATTGCACCTCACTTGCCTCTTGCTGTACCTCACTCTCTTCGTTCTGTATATCTGTTGCTTCTTTGTGAACTTCTGTTGCCTCTTTCTGTACTTCTCTTGCTTCTTTCTGCACCCCTGTTTCCTCTTTCTGCACCTCTCTTGCCTGTTTCTGCACTTCTCTTGCCTCTTTCTGCACTTCTTTTGCTTCTTTCTGTACCTTTCTTCTTCTTTCTGTACCTCTCTTGCTTCTTTCTGCACCTCTCTTGCCTCTTTCTGCACCTCTCTTGCTTCTTTCTGTACTTCTCCTCCCTCTTTCTGCACTTCTCTTGCCTCTTTCTGCAACTCTCTTGCTTCTTTCTGCACCTCTCTTGCCTCTTTCTGTACCTCTCTTGCCTCTTTCTGCACCTCTCATCTCTTTCTGCACTTCTCTTTTTTGTGCACTTCTCTTGCCTCCTTCTTTCCGTACTTCTCTCGCATCTTTCTGTACTCAAATGGGAAGTGCAAACTGTCAAGTTTAAAGGTCTGCATGCTCTCATGACTGAGGTATATGTCTACTTGTACATGTATTCTCACATGTGTTATGCATCTGAAGATGGTAGGTTAAAAAGCGGGTAGCTTCTCCTATAGGTGGTCAAATCTTCTCAGTTCTGCTCTATCATTTGGTTGCACAGGCAGACATGTCTTACGTATGTAAGTGTTATAGAGTCCCTCAAATATTCTATTGAATACCCATGTGCCCTGTATTATGAGCAGAAATACACACATACACCTTCTTGTACACAAATTTACAGAGTATGCTGTTTGAAACACAGGTATTCAAGTATTTGTATGTTTATTTTTATGTAACATGTCATTAGGTAAAAGCACAGACACACGCATGCATACCTTCACAAACCTGGTGAGACTTACAACAGTGATATGGTTAGGATTGCTGTTTTACATTTGGTAGGCTCAACATTCTGAGCAGTCGATGAATAGTGAACCTTCAAGAGACAAGTGAGGTTTAAGACATCTTGGGAGAAAGATAAGTGATTAGGCTACTTTGTGTGAGTCTGTGGAAAGGTACAGTCGAAGTAGGCCTCTTTCTACACATCTGTTGCTTCTTTCTGCAATTCCGTTGGTTCTTTCTGCACCTTTCTTCCTCTTTCTGCACCTCTCTTGCCTCTTTCTGTACTTCTCTTGCTTCTTTCTGAACCTTTCTTCCTCTTTCTGTACATGTCCTACCTATGTAGGCATAGCTAGAAATTAGCATTTAAAAAACCTTAGAAATTCACTGAAAAAAACCACAGGTTTCAGGCACGTTATATTTAGTAATTATCATTTCAAAAACCTTAGAAATTCACTGAAAAAACCACAGGATTCAGGGACGTTATAGTTAGAAATTAGCATTTAAAAAACCTTAGATATTCACTGTAAAAACCACAGGTTTCAGGCACGTTATATTTAGTAATTAGCATTTCAAAAACCTTAGATATTCACTGAAAAAACCACAGGTTTCAGGGATGTTATAGTTAGGCTGACATTTCACTCGTACAAAACCAGAGAAATTCATCCGTTATAGTTATATGAGCTAACTATAACTCGCGCCCCCGCAATGCACTGCTCATTATGTCACATATTACATCACTCATGACATGGTCAGTGACATTACTGATGACATCACTGATGACATCTCAAATGACATCACTGATGACATCATCCTGTGAGTGTGAGTATTTTTAAAAGTTAAAGAATGAGTGGGTGTATGAGTGTCTGTATGGATGATTTGTTGGGTGCGTGACTGACTGTATGAGTGAGGGATTAAACGTGTCTTAGTGAATGTATGGGTGAGTGACTAATATGTTTAAATGTGTGTATCAGTCTGTCAGTTGGTATGTAAGTGGCTGCATGGGTTGGTGAATAGATACATGAGTGTCTATATGGGTTATTGATTAGTTGTCTGAGTACTTGAGAGTCTGTGGCACTCTGGGTCTTGATCTCACTTACATATTTTGCATAGTGTAGGCATTGCATTCACAAAGTCTTACACTAAGTAGCACCTACACTCTGGAAGAACTCTTCTGTGACAGAAGACTCGAGCTCCTTAGAAGTTTAAAGAAGTACATATCTGTGCCTGCCTGGCATACACAAGTAAGCATGGGCCACTAATTATGACGCAAAGAAGAAGAAATACGAAGTCTGAGGAAAGTTTGGACTTACAAATGTTTCATCTTTGGAAGAAAGGGACACAATGCCAACCCTACTGGTAAAATATTCAATCTCTGTTGCTATATTTTCCAGATTTGTCCCACTCTGAGGTTTTGAGAATGGAGTTTAAGGCTACTGCAGGACTGAAAAAGGAAGGTATTTGACCTCCTGGAGGTGTGCTGGGCCACATCTTCGATACTTGCCCTGCTGAACAGTTTCAACAGCTGCTAAAGTTTTGTATGCACAAGAAAACAGTATTGACTGCGACAAACTGTAATGCTTACAACCTCTCTCAATTATACAGTGGCCTTATGGGTGCCTAACTCGAATTTAACTGCTCCCTATTGGAAAACATTGGGCCTTATTAGGATGTCAGTGGGACCGCCACATCAGGCCGTCAGTGGCAGTCCCACCGACATCCATGGTAGCGGTCCGACCGCTGCATTACAATGTGGTCAGTCGGATCACAGGGGTCAAAGGGACAGACCGCCGCCTCCGACAGGCTCAAGGAGCCCATCGGGGTGGTGGTCCGACCGCAATCCCTACAATGAAGGCGGTGCATGTGCAGGCACCTCCGTAGGGATTACGATGTCCCTTTCCGACAACCTTTTCATGGTGGTCCCACTGCCATGAAGAAGCTGTCGGAAAGGGACTTTCGGGGTCCCAAGCAGGGCCTCTGTCCCCGGTGGGCCACTGGAATGTGCACAAAGTGCTCAATAACACTGCGGCTGTGCTGCAGCCCTTTTCCAGGGCTGCAGCACAAGCCTCAGTGTTATTGAGCACTTTTCCAACTGCCGTGCTGGCGGTCTCATTTTAATTCGCCATGTGGGACCTTTGAGTCCTTGTCAGGCAGTCCCATTCCCACTGCGATGGTAGTCAGTCATCTGACCGACCCCCATCAAAATAGGCCCCATTGTATTTTTGGTGTTCAGTAGTAGTTTATTATAGAAACTTCAAAGGGCCCACTGAATACTTCATTGAAGATTTCAACTGCTTTCAGCAGCCAGAGTCTTCAGTTAAAAATAAATGGCTCCGTAGTGATCTCACTGATCCTGTAATTCTGATGAGGTCAGTAACTCGTTCTCCTGTCTCCTCAGAATTACAGGGGAACTTGTAATTGGCTCCTTAATATTTTCATAACTCCTGATCCGTGCATCCTACTTTAATCATTTGATATTCTTTATTAGTAATTCACTTTTACACTTTTTAAATACATCGGATTGGTAACTTGAACGTATTCCTTTCTTAAATGTAATGTTGTTTTTTTTTTCATGTTTATCTACCACATGTTGTTTTTTCAAAGGAAGGGCGTGTGTCTTCTCCCACGTTACTAAAGGAAAGTTTGGCATTCCTCCAAGAAACGTGTTTACATTTAAGAGCCATATTGCTTTGAATTTTTGGAAACTCAGGCAGAGCACATATCAAAACAGGTCTGCTCTAAACCATAGTTCTAACCTATAGTTTAACAATCCTGTTTCGTAAAACTGTTTTAAAATGCACTCATTTTTAATCAAAGTATTGTAAAGCCTTCATTTCTGTTAATTTAGGTACATGTTATAATTGTATGAAAATAACGTATTTGATATGTTGTAATGAAACTACATTTCAGTGTGGTTGTAGTCAGTTATGACATTGTATTTTCCCAGGTTCAGCCTAGAGCTATTCACAAAGAAAGCAGTGTCACAAATGTTCAAGGAGGGGCTTGTGTAGCATCCACATATGATGAGATAAGTGATACAGACAAATCCTTGCCACAACGGAGGGGTTACAGTATGATGCACCTAGAAGAAAAGATTAATCCAGACGTTGAGGAACAGATCAGAAAAGCACAGGTACATCTATTTTAAAATATGGCATGAGTCCAAGGTCACAAAATAAAAAAGGGTATCACTTCTCCCAACAACATTCAAGAGGTCTGTATCAGAAATGACCTCTTGTGATGAGACTGCATTGCTGCCACGCCCACACTGTTTACCATGAGTAAGTTGCTTTACCCAGCTCAATTATTAAGTTAGTCTTCAGACCAGACTGACTTGAATTACTGTTCCTAGAATTCCAGATTTGCAAACTTTATTAATCGAGCTAGAGATCATCTTTAGGTTTCCTTTGGGTTCCAAGTCATTACATTCCAGGGAAATATCTTATTTTGTCAGCAGTAAAAGGTGTGCTCATTACGCCATTCTTTAGAGTATTTGATTTGTTCATTCTCTCACGTGCTTATTGTGTTGCAAAGTAAGCCCCAGCTGGGCCACTTGGTGCGCATAACCGGAGACTGAATAGTGCCCCAAACTAACTCAGATTGTTTCAGATGGCTATTATTTTTTCAATTTTCATGCATCATAAAACTCTACGAAGTGGCAGATCATAGGCCTGTTGGTGCTAGATAAATGATAATAGTTTTTGTTATCTGGGAAATTCGCGGCATGATAGACTGGTGGCCCTTGTGTCTTGTGTGATCTTCTGTCTATGGTTGTGATAGACATGTTAGTTACCTCCAATTTCTTGGTAATCTGCTCTTCTAAGAATAGAGCGCACACACGCAGACACCCTGCTTCACACATTTAAGCTAAAAAGTGGGTCTTTTTGGCACAGAGGGCATGCCCACCACAACCTCATCTTGACTGTGGGATAAAATCTCTGTTCATGGGCTGCAGGAATACTGTGCAGATGAATATGTGTAATGTATACTAGAGAGTACTGCAACACTTCTACAGCAATCCAAACACATTCTCTCTTCCTTTAATTTACCCTCCCATCCCCGCCATCGACTAAAGAACTCTCTCAAATTCCTTTCTCTTCTACTCGGCAATGCAGCGCGTGCAAGGTAAATAGTTTTATTTATTTATTTACTTAGTTTACACCATTCTGTCGTATGTCTGAGTCCACTACCCCCCCACCCTGCCCCTCCCCCGCCCCACCGCCCCGCAGCACTCCCTCTGCGAGCTGCCACTGCAATTATATGAATTACAACACCAGATGGAGGGAGATATACCACACACTATCAATGTTCTCTTTTGGGAGAACTTGTCATTCGGCTAGGACATTCTCTTGGCTGAAAAAGTTGGCTGCCTAAGCTTGTTAGGAATTGCCCATTAGGAGAAACAGTAAATATACCAGATTTTTCCGACCTCGTTTCAGAATTAGTAAAGCACACATATGCCAAGGAGCGGGCCTTAGCACAAGCTCTGTCATTATACCGTGACCATGTGGGTTGGGATGAAGGATCCCCTTACCACTTTGTACCTGTGAGGTCGAGCTCACAACCACAAAGACAATATCCCATTAAACATGAGGTCAAAAAACATGTTAGAGGGACACTCACTCAACTTGAATATCAAGGTGTAATAGAAAGTTCCACCTCACCAATGAATAATCCCTTGTTTCCAGTAATGAAACTGGCCCATTCATATAGTTTAGTCTTAGATTGCAGACACTTGAACACTGCTACAGGCACTTTTGCTGTACAAAACGTGGCACTAATGAACAACATAGTGAGCAAGAAATATAAAATTACATTAGACATCTCAAATGGGGATTTCTGCAAAAACACAGCGCCTGAAAGCATTGACCGCATTTAAAGCTCTAGACTCTCAAAAGCAATTCTGTCAATTGCCCCAAGGGCATAAGAATAGCCCCAGGATGTTTTCAGCTCGTGTAACAGAACTGTTAAAACAATTTGATGACTAAGCATTGTGCTATGTCGATGACATATACCTGACGGATGATGACTTTTCAACCCACGTATCCAGAGTAGATTGCATACGTTTAGGATTGGCTCACATGGGCTACAAATTTAACTTTAATTTCAGTGTCCTATTCTTGGGATACAAGTTGTCAAGTAAAGTAAAGGCAAAAGCCTTGTGACACATTTCTTGGAGGCTTGTGTGCTTTTATAACCTCCAAGCACATTGAAAAAACTCCAATCAATATTGTGTTTTCTAAATTTCAGCAGAACTTACATTCCAGGTTATGCACAAATGGTGAAGCTGTTTTATGACTGGATTCATCCAGACTTTTCAAGCACACATTGGACATCTGAACACACACAGATTTTACATTCAGTACAAGCTGACATGCTAGCTTCAAAACACTTACACACGTGTCAACACCACAAATTTGGTGATCCCCAGAATCGTGGCTACATCAGGATGCACATATGTCAATTCAATGAAGGAGATACCGTACCAATTGCATATAAATTGCATTTATATACAAATGTAGAAATACGCGTTGCACTGACAGAAAAGATCCTGATGGCAGAACAGACAGCTCTAATGAAAGAACGATCATTGGTTCAGGGAAAACAAATAATTGTTGTGACTCCCATTCAAACCTGAGAGGCTGTCACCAAGACCATCATTCCCAGCACAAAGGCTTTACATCCAATATAGATACAAAGTGCCAACTCACTTATAGCGACAGATGTAGAGGATGTCTTTGACTCTACAGTACAAACACATGCATACCTTCAATATGAACACAAATATCCTCTGCTCAATGAAATAATGCCTCTGGATCAGTATGATTTTATAATCTACACTGATGGTTCTGCCCAGCCTGCAGTAGGGACAAAACTCCAACATTCTTCTGCTTGCGCAGCGGCAAAGGGTATATGAGGGATGGATAATTCCAACCTCAAAAAACATACACATAGGCACTTGGTGATTGCACTGCACAGCTGGATGAACTGAAAGCTCGAATTCTGGTGCTTGAATATACAGATCCTGAGTTCTCCACAGTTATAGTGTGCGATTCGTATTATTGTGTCCAGTCTTACAATGAATATTTGCACTCCTGGAGCTGGAATGTATTCAGAGACTCTAAAGGGTACACGATCAAGCTAAGATGCTTTGGGGACAAGTGGATAAACTTAAAGCAAGTTTGCCGCAGGCTCATGTCATACACACACTGAGCCACCAACGTGTAGGAATGCAAGTTTCAGGGAATTCAATGGCTGACAAAGTCATAAAAGCAACAGTGCAAACTGCTGCAGTCACTGCAATAACGTGTACCACTATTAGAAAAGATGGAGACATCATGATGGCTGTCAATGCTGCGCCCAATAGCTCCCTCTTACTGAAAGGTTTTCCACTAAGATACTCCTACCAGTTAATTGCACAAAACATTCCATTTACTCATATTCCCAGAGTGGGTCATAGAGTAATACCTAATTCAGATCCTAGCTGCACATGAGGGTCTAGCATCTGCTCACACAAGGGTGACGGCTACAATTCCAGTATTGTAGCAACGCTATTGGTGGCTATGTCTTTACAAATAAGCTAAAGACTATGAGCCTGATTATGATTTTGGCGATGCGGGAGCGGGACTGCCCTGCTCCCGCACTTCCAAACCAATGGTTGAACTGCCCGCCAGATTAGGAGTTTTCTCCTAGTCTGGCGGGTGGTTCTTGGCGTTCCCACGGCGGTGCCTATGAAATAATCAAAATCAGTACATTCATGGCATAGACTGCTGCAGTCAATGCTGTGCAGGTACTGGGGCGCATGCACACAGAGGGGCACAACATGTGCCCACCTGCATGCATCGTCAGGCCCAGAGGCAACATTGTTTCCTCTCTGCCACGGTTTTCATGGTGGTGGAACCGCCATGAAAATCTTGGTGGAGAGGAAACTCGTAATATTCTTGGCAGGACCGCGGCCGTCCCGCCAAACATTTTGCGGCCTCAAGACCGCAACACCACTGCTGCTGTCCCAGGGCAACCTGAACACCCTAGTTGTAATAGGGCGTTCGGAAGACCACTGCCGCCGTGCCCATGCGAGTCTGGTGGCCCTTGGACCGCCAGACTTGTAATTAGCCCCTATGTCCTTAAATGTGACATTTGCCAGCAGACAAAAGTTTCCACCACAGCTCGCCCACCACAGACACCTCTCTTGATCCCCAACAAGCCTCTGGCTTGTTTCTATCTGGACCATTGCTGACCCTTACACTCAGAAGGGCCTTACAAATACATCATGTTAGCAGTGGATTCCTGCTTTTGATTCCTATGGGTATGGCCAAAGTGATCGGCTGCACTCAAACTGTTATAAAGGACTTGCCAGTCTCTATCGGCACATGTGCATTCCATTTGGACTAGTGTCAAGTTTTGCCTCTAGGGCTTACAGAGATACCATGGAAACATTGGGTGTGACTGTGCATTATTCCTCACCATACCGAGGGAAACGCGGTCTGGAGAGGCAAAACCGTTACTTAAATCAGTCTTTAGTAGCTAGAGTATTGGGTTCAGGTCGTAGTTGGGTTCACCACCTGTATAGGGGAACAGAAAGTCTAAAACAATCTGTCTAGAAAATTCTTGGGTGATGGACTCTCTATGAAGTCCTGTTTGGGGTTAAAATGTGGGTTCCAGACCTTTACAGTCCCAGTACAGTGGCGGTGGAAACAACTTGATATCAGTGAATGTTTGGGTATTTTTCAGGAGGACCTAAATGACTTCAGAGACACTCAGAACATCGTCCAACAGAAATGTTCTGCCACCCTGTGAAGTACAGGAAGCGCTGGCAACTCCTAGTTGGCTTCCAAAGATCAGGGATCTAGTCTGGGAGAAAATAGTCAACAAGAAGGAGTTCGAGCCCTCTTACAGACTGACTGTGCCTGTCCTGGCTGTTGAAAGTACCAAAACTGTACTTTTACTGCCCCTTGCTGTGGCAAACACAAGAGATTTGTGTCTATCGATCTCATAAAACTACATCATTTGGCCAGTTCTACATAGTAAGCCTTGAGGTTTCCTGGGTAGTTACCTGCCTCCTCTCACTACCTTACAGGAAATACTGTTACAAGCTTTAACCAACAAGGGCGTTTCTCCTCCCCGACGTGGGATGGCAAACACTGTAGTGTCACTACTTCCAGTTACATCTAAACATACCATATAATCGGCATGTATGACCACACAGAGTTCAACTCAACAAGCAGACAATGATGGTGTTTACAACATCCCACCATTAGAGTCCTCTACCCACTCTAAACAGCGCCATGAGCCTCCCACGTTTTTACAAACAGCCTCCAGCTATTTTGTTGACATGGATGAATTCTCTTTGGATTCATCAGACCCACCTCCACAGAGGGGACCACGTGAACTTTTCATTTGGCTCAGAAAGACATACTTTATCCCACATTGATATACATTTGGATTACAATTTAGTTACTTTTCCTCTTCCTTTGGATTAGTTTTGTGACTGTCGTTTTCTTGCTTCTGAGTTGACAATTCTCCCAGAACGCTCTGCTGTTAAACTGGTAAATGAGGTTTTGAAATCCCATTCTTCATTACACAAAGTGCGAAAGGACCTTTACCTAATCAACATTTCAGCGGTTCTGGTTCCTGATAGAGTTGTTTTGGATAAGGTACTTTTTGATCTATTTTGACCGACGCAGACTTTACAAGTCCCTTATGTTTTCCGTATTTCTTTACATGATGTCATCACTCCTGGCCCCATCTCTGATGATTCATATAGTACAGGAAATACTTGATGATTTAGAGCATTACATTGTATTTAATAGTAAAGAAACGTATCATGGTACATCTAATTATGATGAAATGTTTTGTTTTCACCATTATGGTCACCATAACTTACATAAAGCAAGTGCTCCACGTGCAGTATTTAATTACACCCAATGTGAACACTGAGTTACACTACCCCAGGGTAGCTCAAATATATTTGCACAGAAAGTTGCAAATTCCTATTATTATAAACTTACACCTTCCCCGGCAAAGAAAAATATGCTAACTGATACAAAATTTGTTTATTTTGCTTCTTTCATTTGTCGACACAAGGCAGAGACAATATTGATTTAAAATCTATATGGGGAACTAAAGATTGGCATGTTCAGGGGAACAAGGTTTTATTTAAAGCATGCCTTATACCACAACAACTGTTTTCCTGAATAAAACTGTGCAGGCAACATCCTGTCTCGCCTGGCCAAGATGAAGGATATAAATACACCAAGAATTCCCACTTTTGCATGTTTTGAGAAATGGCAGCAATTCACAAATTACACAGAGGACACCTTTGACAGCATGCTTAGAAATGGGGCATACAATTCTTCACGTTCCAGTCCCAAGTGATGGTTAGTGTGGCAGTTAGATACTTACAAATGTCAGGCACGTTTTCTTATTAACACAAAAAGGTTCGGGATAAGTAGGCCAGACTCACGTTTCATGCAGACACAACAATCAGGAGTGGTAACAACATACAATGTTGAAAGGTTGTGCCGAGAGTGGCTAAGACATTCAACGATGGCTGAGGTGAAACAGCACTTGTCTCTCCTTTCTGATGACATGGGTATACAAGACTTTTTATTAGGTCTTCAAAAGCCATTTTAAAAGTACTTTCTGTATGCTATATACAATGAAGTAGGGAAGCTGCTGCGAGAATAGGTGAAATTGACAGACCAAATTTATAAAAATCTCTAGCAGTGGTTGACAATGGTATGAATACATTATCCACTAGGATATATTCTCTGGGTAACATTGTGTCGTCTGCTATTGACATCATACAGGGTGACATGTCCCTCTTGCAACATGGGCAAGCACAGCTTAGGTCTATCATGCTATTAATCTGGACTCCACAGACTTTACGTACTGGTCACGTTCGATGGAAGCACTTAAATGCGTGCGTGGACTCAGTCTTGCACAGTTTTGATGTTTATGTTGTCCAAAAATGCAGTTTTACTAAGAAAGTATGAACAGACAGACATTCCCCATACCTTATAGCTAACATGGGTCTATAAGAAATGTATACCTCACCCTAATTTCCTACCTTGACCTCATTTTATCCCAAATCGTCTTCCTATACCTTGACCTTTTCATTCAGTGTTACTTCAACTGGCCTAACAAGTGTCGGTGATGATGAAAACTGTGGATCAGCAAGATGCATCTTAAAGTCTGGGACATGTGAATCTTGAAAATCCATCAGTAAACTTACGTAGCGGTTGCCTTCAAGATCAGACCCCAAAATCAGAGTCCTCTCTCCTCATTTGCACACTCCAACACTCATTTATTTCCAGGCTAAGTCGGCTTACTGTTGGTTTATCTACCCCACCTTTCTTGTTCTCAAAGTGCTTATCCATGATTATTTTTATGTAAGAGGCTAGGGCAACAACAGATGGAGATATGGTCTTGCTTGTAGAGGAGCCTCCAGATCGTTTTTGTACACTTCATCTATCTACTGTACTTGTAGCTCTGATCTTTTTTCAAAGTCTTTGAAATTCACTTCATAATGCACCTTACCCATTCCCTTAAGGCTTACCCATTTATTCATTCTCCTTGCTGTTTCTGGCATCTCAATAGGATTCGGTAACTTTTTTTACGACTCAACCCTAACAATAATTCTTGGGGCACCCTCTGCACAGATAGCTAAACACAGGTGACACTCTTTGCCCTTCTTAATAACATGTCCAGTAATTATTTGCCACCATATGTGAGAAGTTGGCCTGGCATATGCTGTCCACTAATTATAGTGGGCACCTTGCACCAGTCCAAATCGACTCTTATGGTAGGTAGGTTAAAGACAACCTTATTGAAAGCTATCCTAGTGGTAGCTGTGGAGAGCAGCCTTCAGGCTAAGTCTTGAAGGAATGTAAAGCAGCTTGTTTTACCAGTCTATAATCTCTTGAGTGACCAAATGAAAGAGCACCACACCAGGTATATATTCAAAATATATGTATTTATTACTAAACACACCCCTCTAGTCTCTTTATGAGGCTAGAGTTCGAAGTACATAGGTTATAAGATCTTAAATCACAGTAATAGCACAAATACACGTTTGGGCCCTAGGGGCGTACCAAACCATATACCAATAAAATGGTATGCGAACCACGACTGAACTAGACACTAGGCCTAGAGCCTCTAGAAGTGCTTGGACCACAAGGAACCACCCAAGGTAGTGACACAGGGGACCCACGGGAGACGCGTGCAGTGTAAATACACAACCGCGATACGCCGTTAACTTCTATGGAGAAAGTCGGGATCGGGAAAATAGAGGAAAGGGACACTTTAAAGAGGACTAGGACAAAACCCTTTGAGATCTAGGACTTTGAAGAGTCTCTACCCACGGGAGCACCGGAGTACTCGTGTTACCTCACCCAGGGAAGCCGGGTGCATAGGTGCCTTTCGGGGTCGGGTTTCGTCGTCGTTTCTTATGGCGATCTGCTGCAAAGTGCTGCTGGCGACCAGGAGAAAAGTGTCCGGGTGGATCCAAGAGTGGATCGGAGTTCTGAAGAACCTGAAAGCAGAGGGGACAGAGTCTGGGTCACTAGCCAGTGACCAGGAAGGCGATGGACAGATGCCCACCGATGTCGAGTGCTTCAGGTGCGTTGACGGTCGTCTTGACTCTTCAGCCACGAGGTCCAGGAGGCGTTGTCGGCGACCAGGAGCAGGATTCGGGCTGCTGCTCGATGTTTGTCGAGTGCAGAGGTGTCGGCGACCAGATTGGACCCAACAAGCCTTGGCAACGGCAAGTCTCGAGTAAGATGTAGATCGTCGATGATGCAGACCAGCAAGGTCTGGGGAACTCACCCAGCAAGGGTAAGTGAGGGCAGGCCTGGAGCAACCAGACTGCCAAGTAAAGAAAAGATTGGCCTTCGGTAAGGGCTACTAGCCAACGGGCTAGCGACCGCGAAGGAGCCTCGTGACGCCGCACGTGGAGCTGGCTTACAGGACACTCGTGGAGTGGGGGCCAGTGATCTTCGGTGCAGGTGGTGCTGGAGGCTAGGGCTACTCGAGCCCAAAGCACGACTTCTTGGGAGACCCAGAAGATGGTGCACTTGCAAGTGTGCTCGGTGTCCAGGGGTCACGGTCTCAAGTCACCCACGATAGCCACGGGCCTCAGCTTTGCTGGGGACTCAGGGTAGCCTCGGGGAAGTCTGAGAATCCACCTCTGGTGATGCGATGACTTCGGCGTCCGACGGGAGCTTCAGTGATGCGAACCGGACAGATGCTTCTTTGGTGCCTGCCAAGCAGGGGAGTCACTCCTTGACCCCAAGGGAGATTCTTCAGTCCTCTAATCTTGTCGTAGAGCGTCGAAGGTCCAGGATTCCGTGTCAGAGTTTCGTCCAGGTATAATCTAATCTTGCTGTGGCAAGGGTTCCCCATTTTAACTAGTAAAACAGGGAGGGACTAACTCTATGACCCCACCTATGGGAGGATCAAGGGAGGGGTGGCTACACCCACTTCCCTTTGTCCAGTTTTGCGCCAGAGCAGGGGCAGGTAGCCCCTGAGCTGGTTTGAACTGGCATATGCACAGAGGAGCCTTTTGCTCCCCCAGTGCAGGACTTCAAAGCACTCTAAGAGTGCACCCACCCAGCCCCAATACACATTATCCTGTCTGGGGAGGTGGTCACACCTCCCTGCAACAGGAAACCTATTGTCCAGGCCTCCCCTGCCGGAGTTTCGTCCAGCAGCAGGAGGCCAGACTTGTGTCTGTGGCAGCAGCATCCATTTTGTGATGCCAGGGCTTCAGAAAGAAGTTACCGGGTAAGCCAGAGTTAACATGTCTTTCCCTCTAGAAGGGTGGAATGCTACCCCCGCCGCCAGGATTGGCGGGGGGTAGTATTCCAAGATGTTTGACACCAAACACGACATGTTTAGGTGCAGCCATTCCAAAGTTAGCATTTTACCGCGAGGATATAATGCGCTTAAGAGTATATGGTCAGGCTGCACTACAAACAGCATCAGAGATGGTCTCCGAACGCTGCAGAGGGGCCCTGCTCATGCAGGGGCACCCTCTCACATAGGAACCATGCACTCTGCCTTTAGGATTGATAAGGCCTGCCTTAGGAGTGACTTATAGGTTTCTAGGTGTGTATGTATTTCGTGATATAGGTAACCTATATCACAGTAAGGGGTGCATGCACCACCTTACCCAGGCTGCAGTAGCAGACCTGTGGTGTCAGTTTGGATGGCCTTCCAGGGGTGGCATAATACATGCTGCAGCCCCTGGCAGGCCTCTGAGGTACCTATGCCCTTGGTACATAGTATACCATATACTAGGGACTTATAAGGGCACTCCAGATCCCAATCAGAGATGTGCCTAAGGCACATGGAATCCATTTTACAGAGAAAGCAGATAGACTGGGGCCCTGAATAGCAGGATCCCAGTCCAACTAAGTCATAAACCAGCAAAACACCATAAAAAAAGTGGGGGCAACCATATAGTCAGATTCCACCTTCCTACATAACCCCCCCAAACGAAAGGAGATAAGGCTAACCTTGGCCAGTTGAGCCTATATTGACTAAGTGGCCATATAAGGAAGCACCTGCACTAGCATGGTTGCCCCCTATGTTATGGTCCACTAAGCAATCCCTCACCCTAAGGGTATGAGAGGGTCTCCACCATGGGGAATCACTACCTCTGGTGTGCTTAGGTAAAGTACAAGGCTGGAGAGGTGTCTGAGTAGGGAAGTGAGGCCCTAGGAATGTTGGCCTCAGTTTCCTCAGATCACTGGTCACCATGTATGCCTGTCTTTCCATGACTGAGTTGCACTTTGCTCTAAGGGTCAACCTTTGGCTGCCTCCAGCTGGGGGTTGGGTCCCTTTGGATGGAACACTGGAGGGACATGGCAGGTTTGGAACCTTCTGGTCCCAGGTTTGCCCTTGCCTACCAGAGTCCTTCTGGGGGAGGTCCCTACATAAAGGTATGGGGGATCCCTCATTGTGTAGAGGAATTTTCACCTGGCTAGGGCTACTAGACTGGGTGCCCCTAATCTGCTGATGGGGGCTTCCTCTGGACAGGGGGCCCGGGGGGTCCACTGACCTCCCTGACCTCTGCAGCCCTGGGCTGACTGAGGCAGGGTAGAGAGGGGCAGGTTACCTGCTCCAGACTGGGTACCACCGTGGAAGGGTCCTCTGCCATCAGGGGTGTGGCCAGGCCAGGCCTGACTACCTCTGTGGCAGTTCCTTCACTAGGGGTAGGGTCAGTTCCCTGAGGAGGCTGACCCTTACCTACTGTCTGGGGGAAGAAGACTTTTCTTCAACCCTTTTGCTCTCTTTTGGGGGAGAGTGGGCCATTCTTTCAGGTTCCATCTCTCCAAAGTCTTGGGCTGGGGCTGTGGCCATCACAGCCCCACTAACCTTGCAGGGACGCCCAACATCCTAAGATGGGTTTGGTGTTCAACTTCAGCCCAGGCTGAAATTTCCAAATCATTGCCCATCAGGCAATCTACAGGTAGGGTTGGGGACACTGCCACTCTTTTTGGGCCTGTGACCCCCTCCCAGCTGAGATTGACTATGGCCATGGGGTGATCTGTTCTGACACCATCAATGTTGGTCACCTGGTATTTAAACTCAGGTAAAAGCTGGTGAGGGGGACTAGTTTCCCTGCCACCATGGTGACACTAGCCCCTGTGTCCCTAAATGCCACAGCTTTCTGACCATTAATCATTGGCTCCAGTCTGTACCTGCCCAATGCTATGGGACCCATGGTAAAGGTGGCAAATCCTATACCACCATCAGAGTCAGAGGAGTCTGTTGAGGGCTCCCTGTCTAAACTAGGGCCCACCTCTGTTCCTCTTGCAAAAGCACCCAACTTTTTGGGTGCACTACTCCCAACTGGAGGATTACTACTGGTAGTACCAGGAGGGGTGGTAGTAGTTGTGGGAGGAACATTTTCTTTATTGCCAATCCTGGGGCAACTGGGATCAGTTTTCCAGTGCCCAGGCTTTTTACAGACATGGCAATATGGTTTCTTTTCAGGAGAGGAAGGAGTTTGGGACCCACCCCCAGAAGAGGAATTTTGGGGCCCTGTAGGGGACTTCTCCTTAGGTTTATCCCCACCTTTCTCTTGGGACTTAGTAGAATCTTTCTTCTGGTCACCACCCTGATTTCTAGTTTTTACTCTGGTTCTGACCCATTTGTCTGCCTTCTTTCCCAATTCTTGGGGAGAGGTCAGATCAGAGTCCACCAGATACTGGTGCAAAAGCTGGTTTTGACAATTATTAAGGATCTGCTCCCTCATAATCAAATTGTACAATCCTAAAAAGTCATGCACTTTGTTGCCATGTATCCAACCTTCCAGAGCCTTTGTAGCACAATCTACAAAATCAACCCAGTCTTGAGTCTGAGCTTTTGGGTGTCTCTGAACTTCAACCTATACTGTTCAGTGGTTAGGCCAAACCCATCTATCAGAGCACTCTTCAAGACTGTGTAATTGTCAGCATCCTCTTCTCTTACAGTGAGGAGCTTGTCTCTACCTTTGTCTGCAAAGGAGAGCCACAAGATTGCTGCCCACTGCCTCTGGGGGACCTTCTGAACTTTACAGGCCCTCTCCAGTGCAGTTATCCATTTGTGGATGTCATCCCCACTCTGGTAGGGAGGGACAATCTTGTTTAGGTTTCTATGGTCATAAGACCTGTCCCTATCTCTAGGGATATTGCTGCCACCATGGGACTCTAGTCCCAACTTTCTTCTCTCTCTAAGGAGATCTAGGGATTCTCTATCTAAAGCCAATTGCTTCTTCCTGATCTCTAGTTGAGTTTCCTCATACTGGACCAGTCTCTTTCTTCTCTCATGAGAGGATTCCCTCCTGTGAGAAGAAACAGAGCTCCCTATTGAGGTGCCAGAGTGGTTAGACTCCTGAGAAGGAGACCTAGACTTTCTGAGCACACTCATAATCCTTCCTGGGGGACAAAGGTGTGGTTCTCAAGATCCTCATCTTCATCTTCCCCAGAAGGGATTGGGTTTTCCAGGTCAGGGTCATTGTCACCCTCCTGGTCAGTTTCAGAGGGGGGCTGGGGGTAGTAGTACCCCTGGCCCCTTCCTCATCTGCTGGCCCACCCTCTGCTCCTACCCCTTCAGTCCCTGAGGACTTACTAAGATCATAAGCCACCAACATCTCCTGGAGGTGTTGGGTGGTGGGACTTTGGCCTGTCCTTATTTTCCTCACGTTACACAAAGCTCTCAGTTCCAAGAATGGGAGTGTGTCATACTTGGAGGGGGAAGCTCAATGGCTTCCTGCAGGGCATCTTTGGATCCTGCTTTTAAAGACATTACTAGTGTGGTGTGGTGTATGCACTACCTACTCTAGTGTGGCCTACTAAACTCTCTTGAGTTGTAGAAAGGGTTGTGCTATCCCTTAACACACAACTCTAAGTTCAGTAGAACTTACTGATATTCTAAGCTTAAATTATATGTACCTTAGGTACCTTTAGTGGTTTTCAGTTGATCAATTCAATTGAGATTATCTGGTAAAACAATAGCAAGCTGGAATCCCACACGCTGCACACCAATGTGAGAAGTTGGCCTGGCATATGCTGTCCACTAATTATAGTGGGCACCTTGCACCAGTCCAAATCGACTCTTATGGTAGGTAGGTTAAAGACAACCTTATTGAAAGCTATCCTAGTGGTAGCTGTGGAGAGCAGCCTTCAGGCTAAGTCTTGAAGGAATGTAAAGCAGCTTGTTTTACCAGTCTATAATCTCTTGAGTGACCAAATGAAAGAGCACCACACCAGGTATATATTCAAAATATATGTATTTATTACTAAACACACCCCTCTAGTCTCTTTATGAGGCTAGAGTTCGAAGTACATAGGTTATAAGATCTTAAATCACAGTAATAGCACAAATACACATTTGGGCCCTAGGGGCGTACCAAACCATATACCAATAAAATGGTATGCGAACCACGACTGAACTAGACACTAGGCCCAGAGCCTCTAGAAGTGCTTGGACCACAAGGAACCACCCAAGGTAGTGACACAGGGGACCCACGGGAGACGCGTGCAGTGTAAATACACAACCGCGATACGCCGTTAACTTCTATGGAGAAAGTCGGGATCGGGAAAATAGAGGAAAGGGACACTTTAAAGAGGACTAGGACAAAACCCTTTGAGATCTAGGACTTTGAAGAGTCTCTACCCACGGGAGCACCGGAGTACTCGTGTTACCTCACCCAGGGAAGCCGGGTGCATAGGTGCTTTTCGGGGTCGGGTTTCGTCGTCGTTTCTTATGGCGATCTGCTGCAAAGTGCTGCTGGCGACCAGGAGAAAAGTGTCCGGGTGGATCCAAGAGTGGATCGGAGTTCTGAAGAACCTGAAAGCAGAGGGGACAGAGTCTGGGTCACTAGCCAGTGACCAGGAAGGCGATGGACAGATGCCCACCGATGTCGAGTGCTTCAGGTGCGTTGACGGTCGTCTTGACTCTTCAGCCACGAGGTCCAGGAGGCGTTGTCGGCGACCAGGAGCAGGATTCGGGCTGTTGCTCGATGTCTGTCGAGTGCAGAGGTGTCGGCGACCAGATTGGACCCAACAAGCCTTGGCAACGGCAAGTCTCGAGTAAGATGTAGATCGTCGATGATGCAGACCAGCAAGGTCTGGGGAACTCACCCAGCAAGGGTAAGTGAGGGCAGGCCTGGAGCAACCAGATTGCCAAGTAAAGAAAAGATTGGCCTTCGGTAAGGGCTACTAGCCAATGGGCTAGCGACCGCGAAGGAGCCTCGTGACGCCGCACGTGGAGCTGGCTTACAGGACACTCGTGGAGTGGGGGCCAGTGATCTTCGGTGCAGGTGGTGCTGGAGGCTAGGGCTACTCGGAGCCCAAAGCACGACTTCTTGGGAGACCCAGAAGATGGTGCACTTGCAAGTGTGCTCGGTGTCCAGGGGTCACGGTCTCAAGTCACCCACGATAGCCACGGGCCTCAGCTTTGCCGGGGACTCAGGGTAGCCTCGGGGAAGTCTGAGAATCCACCTCTGGTGATGCGATGACTTCGGCGTCCGACGGGAGCTTCAGTGATGCGAACCGGACAGATGCTTCTTTGGTGCCTGCCAAGCAGGGGAGTCACTCCTTGACCCCAAGGGAGATTCTTCAGTCCTCTAATCTTGTCGTAGAGCGTCGAAGGTCCAGGATTCCGTGTCAGAGTTTAGTCCAGGTATAATCTAATCTTGCTGTGGCAAGGGTTCCCCATTTTAACTAGTAAAACAGGGAGGGACTAACTCTATGACCCCACCTATGGGAGGATCAAGGGAGGGGGTGGCTACACCCACTTCCCTTTGTCCAGTTTCGCGCCAGAGCAGGGGCAGGTAGCCCCTGAGCTGGTTTGAACTGGCATATGCACAGAGGAGCCTTTTGCTCCCCCAGTGCAGGACTTCAAAGCACTCTAAGAGTGCACCCACCCAGCCCCAATACACATTATCCTGTCTGGGGAGGTGGTCACACCTCCCTGCAACAGGAAACCTATTGTCCAGGCCTCCCCTGCCGGAGTTTCGTCCAGCAGCAGGAGGCCAGACTTGTGTCTGTGGCAGCAGCATCCATTTTGTGATGCCAGGGCTTCAGAAAGAAGTTACCGGGTAAGCCAGAGTTAACATGTCTTTCCCTCTAGAAGGGTGGAATGCTACCCCCGCCGCCAGGATTGGCGGGGGGTAGTATTCCAAGATGTTTGACACCAAACACGACATGTTTAGGTGCAGCCATTCCAAAGTTAGCATTTTACCGCGAGGATATAATGCGCTTAAGAGTATATGGTCAGGCTGCACTACAAACAGCATCAGAGATGGTCTCCGAACGCTGCAGAGGGGCCCTGCTCATGCAGGGGCACCCTCTCACATAGGAACCATGCACTCTGCCTTTAGGATTGATAAGGCCTGCCTTAGGAGTGACTTATAGGTTTCTAGGTGTGTATGTATTTCGTGATATAGGTAACCTATATCACAGTAAGAGGTGCATGCACCACCTTACCCAGGCTGCAGTAGCAGACCTGTGGTGTCAGTTTGGATGGCCTTCCAGGGGTGGCATAATACATGCTGCAGCCCCTGGCAGGCCTCTGAGGTACCTATGCCCTTGGTACATAGTATACCATATACTAGGGACTTATAAGGGCACTCCAGATCCCAATCAGAGATGTGCCTAAGGCACATGGAATCCATTTTACAGAGAAAGCAGATAGACTGGGGCCCTGAATAGCAGGATCCCAGTCCAACTAAGTCATAAACCAGCAAAACACCATAAAAAAAGTGGGGGCAACCATATAGTCAGATTCCACCTTCCTACACCATACGTGTGCAGTAATGTCCAACTCACCACTCCAACTATTCACCTTAAATACTCTTTGAACTCTTTATAACCTTTTTTCCTTGGTAATGCAATAAAAGATGCTTCTTCAAACACCAAATTGAAGTTTCCCACTCACAGCACCCATCACCCGCCTTTCTGTCCCTACCTTACCTGCACACCCTACTCAGAACTCCTTCCAAATTTGGTAGCTGATAGCTAGGAACCACTGTTCAAAACCCACAGGAGGCCCTGTGAACACACCTAAAGATGACTGGGGTCAAGGCGGGTGTTGCCATGTAGGGACGCTGGGTCTTCCGAGACAAGAGAGAGTGTGGCGGGGGCAATCCAATGGAAAGTTGGAAAGAAAACGTTTAATCAGTCCTTAGGATCTTGCCGCTTTCAGCAGCAGCGAGGCCCTCCGATTGGCCATCCAGCGGCATCAGTCTGCCATAAATTCAGCTGTAGGATCTTAGAACTGAGTCCTTCCTTCACCTTTATACCTACTCTCGCATACCTCTCCTGTATTCCC
The DNA here is from genome assembly GCA_963921515.1 of Calotriton arnoldi. NCBI lineage: Eukaryota > Metazoa > Chordata > Amphibia > Caudata > Salamandridae > Calotriton > Calotriton arnoldi. Next base: position 184,950 of record CAWUFW010017837.1, read on the forward strand.
AAACATTTCTGATGGTCTTACTTTTCTAGACTCAGCAGATCCGTCTGCTCCACTTGCAGACAATGGATCCCCAGACCTATATCTGTCCTCCTCACAAAGCCTAACCAATTCCTTCAACTTTTTAAAGAAATCCAGTTTAGACAACTTAATCTTTATCAATCAATCTAGGGCATCCAAAACCTATAGTGAAAATAGCATTCATCTATACTGCATTTAATACACTGTCAGATCTGCTTATGCTCCTCATTCCCAAATGACATCCCTTATTGAATCAAGGAGGGCTTAACTAGTCAGCATTACTAAATCTTGACTCAACAATTTCTCTCAAAACATTGTAAACTCTATGGTTCCATCTGGATACAATGATTTCAGAGTTGATCATTAAGCTGAAACAGGCAGAAGCCTAATATTAATCATAAAAGACTCAATTCATTGTAAAATGCCACCAACCTCACTTTTCTCACTCTACGCATGCATGAAAGTAGCCATGTCTCTTGATGCTTTCTCCATCCTGTTCCTACATATAATCAGTCTTTCCCCTGAGCTCTCCAAAAACTTTATTAAACATGTAAATGAATGCATCTCTCCTAGTCTAACGCTTTCACCTATCAACATATACATGGGTGTTTTCTTTATTGGCTGGGGTAACCCCAGATTCAAACTCTTTCAGGATATAGTAAACTTTACAAAGCTTTTCAGCCTAACACAACTCTTATTTGAATCAAAACACATCAAAAAAAGCCAGAACTCTGGACCTAATTGTGTCCTCCTTGAACAGCATCACCCACTCCACACCAAAAGAAGATGACTGATCAGATCACTTTCTGGTTCATTTCTCTATCCCACTCAAATCTAGATCAAACCTTCACCCCCAAATACAGAGATAAAATACTGGTAAGGAAATTCAATAACATCTGCCAACTTGATACCCTGGATTTTCCATGCTAACGTCTATTCCTCATCAATGAAATACTCAAAAATAATAGAACGCTTTCACTTCCGGCAATATATATTCACTTTCCCTCTACTGGCAATATGTTTATACATATGTGATTCAAGTGTATAACTAAAGTCTGTACAGTATAGAGGATTCACTTGCTCTTTCTGGGTACGCGTGCAATACACTTTGTTTGTAATCCTAGAAAAGATGACACTTGTCATTTGGCTTTGATAATTCTTGCAAGGACTCCTCCTATACTAAAGTAAAAATCTGAGTCTGAAATCTTGGTCTTTAATATTTACCCAGAATAATTCTCAGAGACCAAGGCCCTTCGCAACTCCCAATGAAAGTTCAGATAATTCCAAACTCCTAGCAACAATATTACCACTGCAACAAATAATATCACGCTTGCCTAGCAAGGAATGCTACGAACTTATATATGGTGGATTTAATATGACTGCCACAACTGCCAGTCTTGAGAAACTCCTGTGGCTCTCAGAGTCCTGAAACCACTTCTGTGTTTCAAATAGTGCAGCAGTCGCAGCTGCTCCTTCACACTGGATGATCTCAGCTGCAGAAGACTCAAGCAACATTGACGTTCAAAGGGGAGCATCTCTGTGACTGCCCGGCATACACAAGTAAGCATGGACCACAGATCATGATACAGGAAGAAGAAATACCAAAGTTTGAAGAAAGGTGGGACTTACAAATGTTTCACTTTTGGAAGAAGTGGACAAAATGCCAATCATACTCAGAAAGAGCGCATATCAACACCGGCTCCACTCTAGAACATAGTTAAACTATTTTGTTTCCTATACAACTGTCTTAGAATGCACTGTTTTATAATCAAAGTATTCTTAGGGCATTACTTGTCTTTATTTAGGTCCCTATCATATGTCTAGCAATAATGGAATGACAATTATTCATTTAATGTGATGTACTGATCACGGATTTCAATGTGGATATAGTAATTTTTTTAATTGTATTTTTCCAGGTTCATACTAGAGCTATTCACGAAGAAAGCTCAGTCAGAAATGTTCAAAAAGGGGCTTACGTAACACCCACATATGATGAGATATGTGATACAGACACATCTTTGGCACAACAGAGGGATTACAGTATGACATACCTACAAGGTATTACCAAACCAGACGTTGATGAACAGACCGGAAAAGCGCAGGTACATCTATTGTTAAATATGGCATGAGTCCAGGGTCATAAAAGAAGCAGTGCATCACATTGCGCATCAAGTATTTCTCTCCTGAGTTTCTTATAGAGGTTATGGAAGGTGCTCTAGAACATTAGGACAAATTTCCAGTAAATTAAATTCTTGAATATCGTCCTCATCAATGTCAGGAAAAATGGTTTGTACGCTAAGTAAAATATGTACTTATAGAACCAGCAGCAGCCCATTGTTCGACTGTAGCTTCATCAGTGTTCTAATAAACTAATAGAGTGTGAACATTCTGAACTTATGCCAAACATGTGGCACATCTTGAACACCATCTTGATGTAATCAAAGATGTAAACCTGAAAGCATTCCCTTTAGAAATGAACAAAATTAGGCATTTATTTTGTAGTTGATATATACTTCCAGCCTCAGCAACATCCTTTTGTTGATTTCCCACTGTCGTACTTCAGCTTCACCCGAGTTTTAAGGAGTATCTAGCTTGTTAAAAACATCTTTATAACAAAAATATGGCACACCTGAATGCCATTTTGATGGAAGCAAAGATGTAAAACTGAAAGTATTTCCTACAGAGGTTACTGCTGTAAATGAACACAATTAGGGGTTTCTTTTTGTCGTAGATATTAAGGTTAGTGTCCAGATATACCAAAGAGTTAACACCTTCATGACCACCCAAGCACCTTTTAAACAGGAATTTCTTGAACCCACCTGTACGGATTTACACCAATAATGAAAAATGCACTTTCTGAGTGACGTTCTAACTTTTTGCCAAATTCTATGCAATTCTATTTACCTGCTTTTTCTGTATCTGCATCAGAGAGCAACCTTTCCTATGAAAATTACCATGGAAAGTTATTGTTTTGGGACACCCCATGTTTGTGGTCCCTGCTTGACGTATCACTCCAAAACATTAATGGGAGGCACTGAGGTGAAGTTTTTGCATGTTTATCAAATGGACCCAAAGTTATTAGAAGATAAACGTTCTTCCTATGGAAACTCTGACTTAACTATAACTACACAGTGCAACCACCGCTGTGTAATATTATACAGGGGCAGTTACACAGTGCAGTTGCAATTAGGTCAGTTATTCCTGCCAAATTTTGTGAAAATCTGTTCATCTGTTTGGCTACTATGTCTGTCTAAAATGTCTATAGAAAATACATTGGTGGAAAAACCTGTTTTGGGACCTTCCTTATTTCTTTGACCCCCCCTTAACGAATCCCTACAATACTTTGCATCATTTGCCAATGTAGGAAAAACAATAGGTTGGCAAAGTTTTGTGGAGATTCGTCAATTGGTTTCAAAGTTATCAGCAAGTAAGTATCACAGGAATTCTAATCTCTTGGAATCCTAACTATAACTACAGAGTGGATAACAGCACTCTATTTAGCCCCAGCAGGACTCTGCTGGGGATTTTTTTTTTTTTAAATGTTGCTGCAAATTTGCGGCGGATCTGCCGGGAAACAGAACAGATATTGCTCCAGCCCAGAGAGGCTTGCAAAAAACAGCTGCTCCCTTCGAGCAGGAGCAATACCAGGTCCTGCACTATGCGGGGAGTCGGTGAGGGCCCCAACCTGCTGCTCAGTAGGTGCCCTTGGTGGGCACCCGGGGCACCTACCTATAACCAAGGCAGGCCCCAAAGGATGGTGTGCCCAGGGCCATAAAAGGCTCAGCGGGCCGAGTGGCCCCACTCTCCTTTTTAATGACGAGCAGCCCAAGGGGATAGGGTCCGCAAGGCCTAATATGCCTTGGGGAGGGGGGCCACACTGCCCCCTCCCCATTTTAATGTCATATGACCCTGGAGGATGGGGTCCTCTGGCCACTATTGTCTTGTGGATGTTGGCTGCCTACAAGGGTGGTTGACCCTAGGGCCTGGCTGTAGGGTTTGCTGCCTGCAGGTGGGGTTTGAAGCACTATCACCTAGAGATATGCAGTTCCTCTACTGTAGTTCCAATGAGACCAAGGTCTTAGAGAGGGAGAGGAAGGGAATCCTTCCTGTCGGAACTAGGGTCCTCACACACCCAGCCAGCTAGGTGTCATGCTCCATCATATGGACCTGCTCCTCGTCGGGTCGGCGCTGCAATACCCGGCGGGCACCCATAAAGGGGCACTTTAACGGAGATCTTTTGTTCCTTGCCGTATGGTGCAGTCGGTGGGAGGGCTTTAGACTATAGGAGGTGTAGATGTAATGAAAAAGTGACTAAAAAAGGTAGGATAGTCCAAATAAGACTTTTATTCAGGCTGGCTATCCACCTCATTAAAAACAAAAAGAGTGGCAGCTTCCTGACGTGATGGTTCAGTTAAGCTATGCTCGACTCTAAACGGTCAACATGTTTCATGCCTGCTGGTCAGTATGATCCGTGGCAATTCTTCAGGACCTAGTAAGTGAATCTATCTACACACAAGTGGTGGGTGTGGGTACTACCTACCACGTGTTCGCACTACGAGTATTTATCCATAGTGTCAAGAAGTGACCTATCCTTGGTGAGAGTATCACATCATCGGTGTCCGGTAGAATATCAGGACATGTTTGTCATGGTGTCCCATCCGCTTAGGGAAGTCGGCCGAGTCACCTACCCCTCTACCGTCAGCACCGGCAGCCAGATGCTGTGGTCATCCTCCTGATGTGCATAGCCTTGGCTACCTGCATGGGTTTGGACAACCAGGCCCTGCGGCCAACCCCATGCCGCACATGACCAAAGACAGTGTGGGTTGACTGCCTGTGAGGGTTAGACACCCTGCGGCCAACCCAACACAATGCACGCAAAAAAACTGTGCACAGCATGGTGTTGGCTGCCTGTGGGAAAGTTGGCCAGTAGAGCCTGACCATAGGCCAGGCCCTATGGCCAACCCCCTGCTGCACACATCCAAAGGCCATACGTGACAGGGGGTTGAAGTTATGTATGGTAACAAAATATAATTTTATTTAAAAAGAAACTAGAAATCCACTGAAAAAAGCAAAGGTTAAAGTATTGTTATAGTTTGGATGAGAGTTTCAGGAACAACACAACATTTTAAGCGCCACATGTACAAACTTTCGATGGGCCGTTTTCGACCAGTAAAATGCTTCATAGATGTAGCCCTAAATGTACAAAACCACTGAAATTCACCAGTTATAGTCAGCTCTGGTAACTGTAACTTGTGACTTTAGGTAACTATAACTCACACCCTCGCCATGTACTGATAATTACCCCACATATTATATCACTCATGACATCTTCTATGACATCACTGATAATATCACTGCAACATTTGCAATTAAAGTATTGATGAGAAAATGGTGGGGAAGCGAGTTATAGTTACTTTAGGCCCAAGTTATAGTTACAAGAGATAAATATAGCTGGTGAATTTATATCTATAATGTTACCCTAACCTTTGGTTTTTTCAGTAAGTTTACATATATATATATATATATATATATATATATATATATATATATATATATATATATATATATATATATATTCACTGAATCAGTATTCTGCACTTTATATATCGCTTTGGATTGATCCCAGAAATATTGCACAACCAAACTAGCCTATGCTGCCAATAGTTATTGATTTCAATGTATTTAGATGCATGTAATACAATGAGAATATTTATAAGTATTTCTTTTAGTTTCACTAATCACGTGACGCAATGTGTGGTAGGATTGTTGAAAAGCAATGAGGGACTAGGGTCTCGTCATGTGATCAAGCCCACTGGATGGGCGAAACGCGTCATCAACCATGCTGAGCGTCAGCTAAATAAAAAGGAAAAAATATTGCACCTACCTGGTGTCCGTGTCCCGTATTTTCGACTGGAAATAGTCGAGGGAATCCTTGTGTAACATATATATATATATACGCCATGGTGTATTGAAGAATCAGTGGGTGTATGAGTGTCTGAATGGATGATTTAGTGAGTGCGTGACTGACTGTATAAGCGAGTGATTAAACGTGTCTTAGTGAATGCATGGGTGAATGACTAATCTGTGTGAATGTTTGTATCAGTCTGTCAGTTGGTGTGTAAGTGGCTGCATGGGTTGGTGAGTAGGTACATGAGTGTCTATATGAGTTATTGATTAGTAGTCTGAGTAACTGTATAGGTGCCTGAGTGTCTGTGTGGGTGGGTGAGGGGGAGTGTCACTCCCTGCATGGATGTATGAGTGGGTGAATTCCTGGGTGTATGGGTTCATGAGTGCATCTGTGAGGTACTGTATGGGTGAGTGAGTGTGCTTATGGCTGTGTCTGTGAGTGAATGGATGTCTCAGTGGTATGTGTGTGAGTAACTGCATATGTATAAGGCAGTATATGTGAGTGTTGGAGTATATAACTGACTGTATGTGAGAGTGATTGATTGTGAGAGTGACTTATGGATGAGTGTGTGCTTGGTTCAGTGATAGTATAAGAGATTAAGTATGTCTTAGTACCTGTATGAATAAGTGAGGAGGTGTGTTTATAACTGTATAGGTGAATAAATGGCAGTGTGATTGATTCTTTGCATGACTGAGTAGCTGTGTTTGTAACTCTATAGGTGAGTGGCGGTGTGTGACTGTCTGTATAGGTGTATGAGTGCATATGATAGTGGCTGTATTGATGAGTGACTGCATGTATGAGTGACTGTATGGGTGAGTGAGTGGATGTGTGTATAGACCTAAGAATCAATTAGTGGGTATGTAGTTATTGGTAGTGGTGTGTCTATGGTTTTGAGAATGGCAGTCTGTAATTTAGAGTGGGTGTATCAAAGGTTATATTAGGGTGTGAGAAGGTGCATCAGATTATCATGTGGATGATAACATCTCAAATGACATCACTGATGACATCAGTGATGTCCTCAGTGATGTCACTGACCATGTCATGAGTGATGTAATATGTGACGTCATCAGAAGTGCATTGCGCGGGCGTGAGTTATAGTTAGCTCAACTAACTATAACGGCAGAATTTCTCTGGTTTTGTACGTGTGAAATGTCCAACTAACTATAACGTCCCTGAAACTTGTGGTTTTTTTCAGTGAATTTCAAAGGTTTTTTAAATGCTAATTTCTAACTATAACGTCCCTGAAACCTATGGTTTTTTCGCTGAATTTCAAAGGTTTTTTAAATGAAAAGTTCTAACTATAACATCCCTGAAACCTGTGGTTTTTTCAGTGAATTTCAAAGGTTTTTTAAATGCTAATTTCTAACTATAACATCCCTGAAACCTATGTTTTTTTCAGTGAATTGAAAATGTTTTTTAAATGCTGATTTCTAATTGTAATATCCCAAAAATGCTTTTTCTAAATTTTTAAATTTGTATAAAAATAATGTGAAGTTTTCTCTTTTCTAAAATATGAATTTACATTTTTTTTAAAGTGGATTCGCGTACCGATTGTGTACCAGTCACTGTGGGTGCGCGAATCCAAGAATTTTGCCGCCATATTGGTTAAGGCGTGTACGATGTGCGTTCGGTACAAAATCATCCAGGCACTACCTATGCACTCGTGCAATCACACAGGCACTACTGATGCACTCCTCAATGCACCTAGGCATTACCTATGCACTCCTCCAATCACCCATGCACTATCCATGCACTCCTTCAATCACCCAGGCACTACCCTTGCACTCATCCAATCACACAGGCACTATCCATACATTCCTTCAATAACCCAGGCACTACTCTTGCAGTACTCCAATCACCCAATCACTATCCATGCACTCCTCCAATCACCCAGGCACTACCCTTGCACTCCTCCAATCACTCAGGCACTACCCTTGCACTCTTCAATCACCGAAACATCACCCATGCACTCCTTTAATCACTCAGGCACTATCTATGCACTCCTCTAATCACGCAGGCACTACCCCTGCACTCATGCAATCATCCAGCCACTACCCATGCACTCTTACAATCACCCAGGCATTACCCATGTACTCATGCAATCACTCAGGTAGTACACATGCACTTCTCAAATCACCCAGGCACTACACATGCACTCATGCAATCACATATGCACTACCCATTCACTTCTCCATATATTACACTTGCCACAATTCATAAAAAACATACAAATTTGTCTATTTTTAACCAAATAGGTGGTTCTAAAACAAACCATTTATTTCTTTTTTTCTTTTATAATTTTATTATGTTTTTTCAACTCTTTTTGTATTTGTTTGGTGTTTTTTTTAAATGAAAAAATTAACAGAACCAACAGTGAAAACTTTGAAAACATTATGCAATTACAAAGTCATTGCAAAAAAAAAAAAATTTGCAATGGTGGTTTTTAATAGCAACCACGATAGCATCCACTGATTGTTCAATGTAACATATTTTTTTTTGCTTTTGACACAATGCTGCTCCACTCTAGCAAATTCAGGAATTATGTTCGGTCTTGATGTTGATGAGGAACCAGATGATGTACTTGGTCCAGCACCGTCGTCCTGATTTGCCTGTTTCTGTAGGTCTTGTCGCAGTTGTTCCCTCGCGAGACGCCGTGGATGCATTGTTTGTAGATGCTTGAGCATCAAAGAGGTGCCGCATGAATATTTTTTGTCAGTTCCTCGTGACAGGACCTTCTCACAAATTGTACACGTAACCTTTCGTGCATTTACTTTCTTCTCTGAAGCTGGAATGGAGAAGAAAGCCCAAACAATACTCTCATATCTCACTTTCACCGGTTCTTCCAACTCTACTTCATTTTCAGGTGGAAGCTGTTGTGCTGGATTGGAAGCAGCCATTTTTTGATGAAGAAAAAAACACCAACAAAATCCAAATAGGAAGAGAAAAACACAAGAGCTGTGTCTCTATTGATGCAGTTGAAAGAATGAAAAAATTGGGTGGGGTCCTGCAAGTTCTAGAATCAAAGCTTCTTAACCAATGAAATACTTTCTTTTGAAGTCACATGGGATTCGTGCACAGGGCGCGCAAGCAGCGCACACCCGACGCGATTTCCGAAAACTATATTTAACAATAATATATCTTTATTGCAGTTACAAATATATGATATTTACAATTATGCTAAATAATCTCTTGGTATAATATACATAATAAAGTTATATACATATACTTTTAAAACAAAAATATTTGCGGTGGATTACAAATAATAATACCACTATTTTTTTGAACACACCACTTCTAAAGATAGTACTGACTTGGGAAATCTTACTTTAATAACATATCACTTATATATAAATTACAATTCCATATTTTAAAACCACAGATAACATTCAACCCTTCCCCCATTCTGCTTAATCCCAGTTTCCATAGTAGCAGTTTCTGTAACATTCAACTGAAGAGGCAGGTCACAAGTTCACCATATTTTCAAGTTCAGCACACAAGGTTACAAATGCAAACAGCAGGTGTGGTTGACGTTTGCAAAATATGACCTTATCCTATCTACTGTACCTTTCAAACATTTTTACTAACCAATAAGAAACATGCTTTTTAAAGAAAGTAACATGCACCTTATTTTTGAGAGTACAATGTTCTTTAACAGCCAATCAATTCTCTACTTTTTTTAAAACAGCATATTGTCCACCATTTTAGATACCTCTTATTCTACTAACTGACTACCTCAGCTACAGACATCTTTTCATTACTTCCAGACATCCCTTCAAGATGCTTACAGTATGGATTGTTGGACACAGCTATGTTTTCTGGTGAAAAAGTTATGCTGAACGCAGAGGTATTGACAAAGACCTAGCTTTCCAAATGTGGATATTAAATGGATTGCACAGAGAGGATTAAACCAATTGATGCCTTTGGTTAAAATCTTTTTGCATCTCCAACCCCCTGACCTCATGATTGTACACTGTGGTGGCAATGACTTAGGCACATTGACTAGGGTAGGTCTGGAAATGCTAAGGAAGGACACCTTTGCACAATTTATGTTGCTTTTACCTCAAACTGTCTTTGTATACTCTAATATATGCCAAAGACAGAAATGGAAGTGGTCAAATCCATTCTGTCCACAGATTGAGAAAGCTAGAAAGAATGTCAATAAAGCTGTTTCTGCTTACCTCAGAGACCATAGGATGGGCTCCATCTATAACAACAATCTACGTTTTGATATGGATGACATCTACAGAAGTGATGGAGTACACCTCACAGATCAAGGAAACAGAGTCTTTCTCAACAACCTAAAGCTGTGCATCCGCACTTACATGTAGCTACAACAAACTCATAATGAAAACAAGGGCTGTTTTTAGAACCACCCTATAACACAATAGTGAATTTAAATTTTTTTACACATACATATTTTTTACAAATTTTTTGTGGATTCGCACACCCGACGCGAATCTGCAAAAGCATGAATTCAATGTACTACAACACAATACACTTTTCAGGTTTAACTATTAACTTTTAATTTTATATATTTTTAACAACTCTATCAATTTTAATCTAATCATTAACTTCAATCACACTACCTCTTTAAAACAACTTCACAAATACAACACTACCTTCTAAATTATATACTACTAAATTATTTATTTGAGGTGAATTTGCTAATCCAACTTGACGTTACACGGGGGGCCGCGCTGAGAGCCGCGTTGGGGTCGCGACTCCAAAACAGAAAGAAAAAAAAATGCCCCACTTCCAATATTCGGTATTCGCCCCGGGGACTTCATCCCCCGGGGCATTACCTCTCTTATTATTATTAATAAAAAATAAGGGACGGGGGCCACGTGGCCCCCCTTCCCTCTGCCACTATTTGCCCTGGGGACCCCATCCCCCGGGGCCTGCCAGCATTTATTTATTTTTTTCAATTTTGGAGGGGGGCCGCGTGGCCCCCCTCCTAAGGCCAATAATGGCCCCGGGGACCCCATCCCCGGGGCATTGCCTCTTTTTTATTTAAAAAAAATATTAGTACGGGAGGGGGGCCGCATGGCCCCCCTTCCCAGTGCCACTTTTGGCCCCAGGGCCACATCCCCCGGGGCCTGGCCTCAACGTTGGGGACCCTTGGGGGGAGCACCAATGCCCCCGTGGTCCCAGCCGGCTCCCCGCCTCCTGCGGGAGCCGGTATTGCTTTTGGACAGGGGAGCTGCTGACATGCAGCTCCCCTTGCCCAAAAGCAATTCTGCTTTGCTTCTTGGAAGCGAGAGCAGGTTTCCTGTTCTCGCTTCCAAGAAGCAAAGCATGGTTTGCAATGGCAGGGCGGGAGCAGTGCTCCCGCCCTGCCATAGCAAATGGCAATGTCCCGGGGGTGGGCACCCCGGGACATTGCAGGAGCCGGCCCTAGGGGCTGGCGGTCCCCAGGACCTTGGAGAGCTCCAAGAGGGGTGGCCCGCAGCCCCCCTCCCAACATGTGAATGGCCTCGGGGAAGTGGTGGTCCCCGGGGCTTGGGGGGGCCTGCGAGGCCCCCACCCCTAATTACTTAAAGCCCCGGGGAGGTGGCGGTTCCAGGGGCTTGTGGGGGCCTGCGAGGCCCCCCAACCCCAAATTAATTAAAGCCCCAGGGAGGTGGCAGTCCCCGGGGCTGAGGGGGGCCCCCACGGGCCCCCGCATATAATTTCCACATAGCCCCCGGGACCTGGCTCACATGGGGGCTCAAATAAACAAAGCACGGGAGACCGTGCTTCGTTTTTTTTTTTTTTTTTTTAGACGGATTTGCGCACCCAGCGCGAATTGAGACAAAAACATTTTTTAAATTTTTTTTTTTGCCCTGGGGGTCCTTGTAGGACCCCCTGAGCAGGCCTAGATGGTCAGGGTGTTTCTACCCTGCCACCCTTTATTGTTTTTTATCCTTTTTTTAACACATTTCTTGTGACTCGGTTTTACCGAGTCACAAGATGGCTGCCAACACTGCCTGGTTTGGAGTGTTGGCAGCCAATCAAACTGAAGCTCGTGCTCGGGAGGGTGCGCGAATCCTCCTTGGCCCTCAGATATCGATATTTTTATTTTTTGAATTTCTCAGCAACTACTGAACGGATTTGCACCATTAAAAAAAAACCACGCTTTGTGAACCAAGAGCTACCTTTTTGCAGGATTTGGTGTAATTCCGTTTAGCAGTTCGGGCTGTAGCCATGTCTAAAGTTCCTATGGAAATTAACATGGGGAAAACGTGTTTTGGGACCCCCCTTTATTCTCAGCCCCCACTTGACGAATCACCCCAAAACTTTAAAGACAGGAGCTGACCTGAGTGAACCATTAGTTCTGAAAATTTTGTCACACGGCGCCAAAGATATTGGCAAAAGCAAAAACGCTTTATGAATAGAAACAAGGTCCTAAATATAACTACCTACTGGCGACCGCGACATATATATATATATATATACATATATATATATATATATATATATGCCACACGATCACCTTCTCACCAGTAATCCAAGGACACAGCGGGGTACTCGATGGGAGCCTTTATTCACAGATACAAACAGCATAATGCATTTCGGCTATCTCGCCTTCCTCAGATGCTGATTTGATCACGGGTGTCACCTCCTCCCTCCTTTGTAGATACATGGGCACTCCCATTGGTGGGAGATCAGCTGACCCTGCTGCCTGGGATAGCTGCAGTCTGATGAACAACTACAGCTCCCAGTATACACCAGATGAAATCCGTATGGCAGCTGGATTCGATGTTGCTCGCATGAGCGCCAAATTTTTGCCACGCAAAGGGGGGGCCGTGTAGCGGCTGATGGCCCCGTAAATGCAGTGTTGAAACCTCCCTCGAGTCCCCAACGTCCAAAGCCCCAAGATTGGAGAGCAGACCGAGCCGTGAAGCGGGAGGGAATCAACCCGCCTCCCTGTGAAGTCACAGACTGCCAATGACAGCGGCCACTTGCCTGGCCCGTTCCTGAGGCGGTCCTGGGAGCAATCAATACCTTGATTAGAACACGAAAAGTTGCCAGAAAAGTCCCTGGACGCTTGCTTGGACGGGTCCTTGTATCGCGCTCCTGGCAGGCGCGAATTATATGCCACATGATCATCTTCTCACCAGTAATCCAAGGACACATCGGGGTACTCGATGGGAGCCTTTATTCACAGATACAAACAGCATAATGCATTTCGGCTATCTCGCCTTCCTCAGATGCTGATTTGATCACGGGTGTCACCTCCTCCCTCCTTTGTAGATACATGGGCACTCCCATTGGTGGGAGATCAGCTGACCCTGCTGCCTGTGATAGCTGCAGTCTGATGAACAACTACAGCTCCCAGCATACACCAGATGAAATCCGTATGGCAGCTGGATCCGATGTTGCTTGCATGAGCGCCGAATTTTTGCCACGCAAAGGGGGGCCCGTGTAGCGGCTGATGGCCCCGTAAATGCAGTGTTGAAAGCCTCCCTCGAGTCCCCAACGCCCAAAGCCCCAAGATTGGAGAGCAGACCGAGCCGTGAAGCGGGAGGGAATCAACCCGCCTCCCTGTGAAGTCACAGGCTGCCAATGACAGCGGCCACTTGCCTGGCCCGTTCCTGAGGCGGTCCTGGGAGCAATCAATACCTTGATTAGAACACAAAAAGTTGCCAGAAAAGTCCCTGGATGCTTGCTTGGACGGGTCCTTGTATCGCGCTCCTGGCAGGCGCAAATTATATGCCACATGATCACCTTCTCACCAATAATCCAAGGACACAGCGGGGTACTCGATGGGAGCCTTTATTCACAGATACAAACAGCATAATGCATTTCGGCTATCTCGCCTTCCTCAGATGCTGATTTGATCACAGGTGTCACCTCCTCCCTCCTTTGTAGATACATGGGCACTCCCATTGGTGGGAGATCAGCTGACCCTGCTGCCTGGCATAGCTGCAGTCTGATGAACAACTACAGCTCCCAGCATACACCAGATGAAATTCGTATGGCAGCTGGATCCGATGTTGCTCGCATGAGCGCCAAATTTTATATATATATATATATGTGTGACAATAGATATATATATATGAGCAGCACCACAGTCCTGTCAACTCCAAATCTTCGGACGCAGGTACAGACCACAACGTGCCAAGCAGCATGACGCGTTTCGGCCGTGTTACCACGGCCTTGATCACATGACACGCTAGGACCAATGATATCTATATATTCACTGAAAAAACCATAGGTTTCAGGGACGTTATAGTTAGTTGGACAATTCACTCTTACAAAACCAGAGAAATTCGGCCATTGTAGTTAGTTGAGCTAACTATAACTCGTGCACCCACAATGCACTGCTGATGACGTCACATATTACATCATTCATGACATGGTCAGTGACATCACTGATGACATCTCAAATGACATCACTGATGACATCACTGATATCATAGATATGCAGAAAGAACGAACAGAGGTGCAGAAAAAGGCCTTGTTGCAAAGTCATCCTGTGCCCCCAACTTTTTACTGAGTGGTACTGGTGGTAACTGACTCTGACGAACCAGGCTGGAGCCAGTGCTATGCTGAAAGACACTTAGAATACAGTGAAAACACCTACATACACTAGGGTACACTATGGGTTGGGGTAACCCTGTGATTGGCATGACCTACCCTGTAAGGCCCTAGTACATAATAGGGCAGGGGATTAAAGCTACCTCTAACTCAGAGGTGCAGAAAGAGTCAAGAGAGGTGCAGAAACAGGCAGAAAAGATGCAGAAACAGGGAACAGGGGTGCAGAAAGAGGCAAGTGAGGTGCAGAAAGAAGCAAGAGCAGTGCAGAAAGAACCAACAGAGGTGCAAAAAGAGGCAAGAGAAGTGCGGAAAGAAGCAAAAGAGGTGCTCAAAGAAGCAAGAGGGATGCAGAAAGAGGCAAGAGCAGTGCAGAAAGAACCAAGAGAAGTGCAGAAAGAAGCAACAGAGGTGCAGAAGGAGGCACGAGGGGTACAGAAAGAAGGAAGAGAAGTTCAGAAAGAAGCAACAGAGGTGCAGAAAGAGGCATAAAGGGTGCAGAAAGAGGCAAGAGAAGTGCAGAAAGAAGCAACAGAGGTACAGAACGAGGCAAGAGTGGTCCAGAAAGGGGGAAGAGAGGTGTAGAAAGAGGCAAGAGAGTTGGACAAATAGGAAATAGGAGTGAAGAAAGAGACAGGAGGGGTGCAGAAAGAAGCAAAAGAGGTGCCGAAAGAGGCAAGAGAGGTGCATAAAGAAGCAAGTGAAGTGCAGAAAGAGGCAACAGAGGTGCAGAAAGAAGCAAGAGAGGTGCAGAAACAAACAAGAGAAGTACAGAAGGAGGCAAGAGAAGTGCTGAAATAAGCAACAGAGGTTTAGAAAGAAGCAAGAGAAGTGCAGAAAGAGGCAAGTGAGGTGCAGAAAGAAGCAAGAGCAGTGCAGAAAGAACCAACAGAGGTGCTGAAAGAGGCAACAGAGGTGCAGAAGGAGCCACGAGGGGTGCAGAAAGAAGGAAGAGGAGTGCAGAAAGAAGCAACAGAGGTGCTGAAAGAGGCACGAGGGGTGCAGAAAGAAGGAAGAGAAGTGCACAAAGAAGCAACAGAGGTGCTGAAAGAGGCACAAAGGGTGCAGAAAGAGGCAAGAGAAGTGCAGAAAGAAGCAACAGAAGTACAGAAAGAGGCGAGAGTGGTGCAGAAAGAGGGAAGAGAGGTGTAGAAAGAGGCAAGAGAGTTGCACAAATAGGGAAGAGGGGTGCAGAAAGAGGCAGGAGGGGTGCAGAAAGAATTAACAGAGGTGCCGAAAGAGGCAAGAGAGGTGCAGAAAGAAGCAAGTGAAGTGCAGAAAGAGGCAACAGAGATGCAGAAAGATGCAAGAGAGGTACAGAAACAAGCAAGAGGAGTGCAGAAAGAGCTAAGAGAATTGCTGAAAGAAGCAACAGAGGTTTAGAAAGAAGCAAGAGAAGTGCAGAAAGAGGCAAGTGAGGTACAGAAAGAGGCAAGAGCAGCGCAGAAAGAACCAACAGAGGTGCTGAAAGAGGCAACAGAGGTGCAGAAGGAGGCACGAGGGGTGCAGAAAGAAGGAAGAGGAGTGCAGAAAGAAGCAACAGAGGTGCTGAAAGAGGTACGAGGGGTGCAGAAAGAAGGAAGAGAAGTGCACAAAGAAGCAACAGAGGTGCTGAAAGAGGCACAAAGGGTGCAGAAAGAGGCAAGAGAAGTGCAGAAAGAAGCAACAGAGGTACAGAAAGGGGCAAGAGTGGTGCAGAAAGAGGGAAGAGAGGTGTAGAAAAAGGCAAGAGAGTTGCACAAATAGGGAAGAGGGGTGCAGAAAGAGGCAGGAGGGGTGCAGAAAGAATTAACAAAGGTGCCGAAAGAGGCAAGAGAGGTGCAGAAAGAAGCAAGTAAAGTGCAGAAAGAGGCAACAGAGATGCAGAAAGACGCGAGAGAGGTGCAGAAACAAGCAAGAGGAGTGCAGAAAGAGCTAAGAGAATTGCTGAAAGAAGCAACAGAGGTTTAGAAAGAAGCAAGAGAAGTGCATAAAGAGGCAAGTGAGGTACAGAAATAGGAAAGAGCAGTGCAGAAAGAACCAACAGAGGTGCTGAAAGAGGCAACAGAGGTGCAGAAGGAGGCACAAGGGGTGCAGAAATAAGGAAGAGGAGTGCAGAAAGAAGCAACAGAGGTGCTGAAAGAGGCACGAGGGGTGCAGAAAGAAGGAAGAGAAGTGCACAAAGAAGCAACAGAGGTGCTGAAAGAGGCACAAAGGGTGCAGAAAGAGGCAAGAGAAGTGCAGAAAGAAGCAACAGAGGTACAGAAAGGGGCAAGAGTGGTGCAGAAAGAGGGAAGAGAGGTGTAGAAGGAGGCAAGAGAGTTGCACAAATAGGGAAGAGGGGTGCAAAAAGAGGCAGGAGGGGTGCAGAAAGAATTAACAAAGGTGCCGAAAGAGGCAAGAGAGGTGCAGAAAGAAGCAAGTGAAGTGCAGAAAGAGGCAACAGAGATGCAGAAAGACGCTAGAGAGGTGCAGAAACAAGCAAGAGGAGTGCAGAAAGAGCTAAGAGAATTGCTGAAAGAAGCAACAGAGGTTTAGAAAGAAGCAAGAGAAGTGCAGAAAGAGGCAAGTGAGGTACAGAAAGAAGCAAGAGCAGCGCAGAAAGAACCAACAGAGGTGCTGAAAGAGGCAACAGAGGTGCAGAAGGAGGCACGAGGGGTGCAGAAAGAAGGAAGAGGAGTGCAGAAAGAAGCAACAGAGGTGCTGAAAGAGGCACGAGGGGTGCAGAAAGAAGGAAGAGAAGTGCACAAAGAAGCAACAAAGGTGCTGAAAGAGGCACGAAGGATGCAGAAAGACGCAAGAGAGGTGCAGAAACAAGCAAGAGGAGTGCATAAAGAGTCAAGTGAGGTACAGAAAGAAGCTAGAGCAGCGCAGAAAAAAACAACAGAGGTGCAAAAAGAGGCAAGAGGGGTGCAGAAAGAGGTAGGAGAGGTGCACAAAGAGGCAAGAGAGGTACTGAAAGAGGCAGGAGGGGTGCAAAAAGAAGGAAGAGAAGTGCAGAAAGAAGCAAGAGCAGTGCAGAAAGAACCAACAGAGGTGTCGAAAGAGGCAAGAGAGGTGCAGAAAGAAGCAAGTGAAGTGCAGAAAGAGGCAACAGAGGTGCAGAAAGACACAAGAGAGGTGCAGAAACAAGCAAGAGAAGTGCAGAAAGAGGCAAGAGAATTGCTGAAAGAAGCAACAGAGGTTTAGGAAGAAGCAAGAGAAGTGCAGAAAGAGACAAGTGATGGGCAGAAAGAAGCAACAGAGGTGCCGAAAGAGGCAAGAGAGGTGCAGAAAGAAGCAAGTGATGTGCAGAAAGAGGCAACAAAGGTGCAGAAAGGCGCAAGAGAGGTGCAGAAACAAGCAAGAGAAGTGCAGAAAGAGGCAAGAGAATTGCTGAAAGAAGCAACAGAGGTTTAGAAAGAAGCAAGAGAAGTGCAGAAAGAGGCAAGTGAGGTGCAGAAAGAAGCAAGAGCAGTGCAGAAAGAACCAACAGAGGTGCCGAAAGAGGCAAGAGAGGTGCAGAAAGAAGCAAGTGAAGTGCAGAAAGAGGCAACAGAGGTGCAGAAAGACGCAAGAGAGGTGCAGAAACCAGCAACAGAAGTGCAGAAAGAGGCAAGAGAATTGCTGAAAGAAGCAACATAGGTTTAGAAAGAAGCAAGAGAAGTGCAGAAAGAGGCAAGTAAGGTGCAGAAGGAAGCAAGAGCAGTGCATAAAGAATCAACAGAGGTGCAAAAAGAGGCAAGAGGAGTGCAGAAAGAGGTAGGAAAGGTGCACAAAGAGGCAAGAGAGGAACAGAAAGAGGCAGGAGGGGTGCAGAAAGAAGGAAGAAAAGTGCAGAAAGAGGCAAGAGAATTGCTGAAAGAAGTAACAGAGGTGTAGAAAGAAGCAAGAGCAGTGCAGAAAGAACCAACAGAGGTGCTGAAAGAGGCAAGTGAGGTGCAGAAAGACGCAAGAGATCTGCAGAAAAAGCAACAGAGGTGCTGAAAGAGGCAAGAGCGGTGCAGAAAGAAGGAAGAGAAGTGCAGAAAGAAGTAACAGAGGTTCAGAAAGAGGCAAAAAGGGTGCAGAAAGATGTAAGAGGGGTACAGAAAAAGGCAAGAGAGGTGCAGAAAGAGGGAAGAAGGGTGCAGAAAGAGGCAAGAGGGGTACAGAAAGAAGCAAATGAGGTGCAGAAAGAGGCAACAGACGTGCAGAAAAAGAAAGAAATGTGCAGAAAGAAGCAACAGAGATGCAGAAAGAGGCAAGAGAGGGAGAGAAGGAAGCAAGAGTGGCTTGCACACCATTAGTACCAATTTAACACCCACATTTAGCAATAAGTAACAGGTGACCATTCTAGGTTTGCAAAAGGCCTTCCACCACGCTGTAACACTTGTCGCTGCATTTTTGGTAAATTTTGAGCCGTTTTAGCTAGAAACAAGGCTTTTTTGTTCAAATCTGCAGATTAGGGAGCAGATAATGAATTATGTGGCTAATGCAGAAAATGTATAATTGTGCGAAAGTCGGTGCAGCTAAACAGTCGCATAATTCCAGTGGCCCTGCTCATACCTCCGACTAGGTACACAAGTGCTCCTCAGTGATTACTTCTTTTTTTGTCTCACTGAGTTCATAGTTGAGCTTCTATGGAAACGAGGAAGACTAAACCTGAGGTTACCACTCCACAACACAGACTACCATACCACATAATTACTCTCCATAACACATAATCCCACTCTACATAATTTCTATACACTAAATACCACATACTTTCTATCCACATAATTTCACTGCACAACATACCACATAATTCCACTACACACAACGTACCTCCACTCCACTCCAAAAAATATTAATAAAAACACTTTTACATTTACAACGCCAATAGCTCTAACTCTCACAACTGCGAAACCTATTACATTGCAAACACTTCTTTAACTAGTAGTCGTGTTTTCAGAGTGGTGGAGAAAGGGTGCTGGGCCTCCGACCAGCGTTCAGGAATTCTGCTGGCCCCCCCTCCTGAGGCCATTATTGGCCCCGGGGACCCCATCCCCCGGGGCTTTGCCTCGTTCTTTTTAAAAAAAAAATATTTAGGGAGGGGGGCCGCGTGGCCCCCTTCCCTGGGCCACTATTGGCCCCAGGGACCCCATCCCCCAGGCCCTCATGTTGGGGACCGCGGGGGGAGCCCCAATGCCCCCCCGGTCCCAGCTGGCTCCCCGCCTCCTGCGGGAGCCGGCATTGCTTTTGGACAAGGGGAGCTGCTAACATGCAGCTCCCTTGTCCAAAAGCAATTCTGCTTTGCTTCTTGGAAGCGAGAGCAGGTTTCCTGCTCTCGCTTCCAGAAGCAAGCAGTGTTTGCTATGGCAGGGCGGGAGCCGTGCTCCCGCCCTGTCATAGCAAACGGCAATGTCCCGGGGTGGGCACCCGGGACATTGCAGGAGCTGGCCCTGGGGAGGGCATCCCCAGGGCCATCAAGGGCTCCAGGGGGGGCCGCGAGGCCCCCCTCCCAACATTGACATAGAAGTGGTAGTCCCTGGGGCCGGGGGTCCGCAACGGACCCCCAGCTACTTTTAATTAGTACCCCGGGGGTGGTGGTCCCCGGGCGTGTGGGGGGGCTCGAGCCCCCCCACACTACTTTATTTAAAGAGCCCCAGGGACGTGGCGGTCCCCAGGGCTGCAGGGGGACATGTGCCCCCCCGCATTTGTTAATTAAAGCCCCGGGAGGTGGCAGTCCCCGGGGCTGCGTGAGGGGGGCAGGAGCCCCTACACGCTTTTTTTTTTTTATAACGCTTTCTGGACCAAGACCTACCTTTTTACCAAATTTGGTGTAATTCCGTTCAGCAGTTCGGGCTGTAGCTTTGTCTAAAGTTCCTATGGAAATGAACATGGGGAAAACGTGTTTTAGGACCTCCCTTTTTTCTACGCCCCGCTTGACGTACACCCCAAAACTTTTAAGACAGGAGCTGACCTGAGTGAACCATTAGTTTGGAAAATCTCGCGAAGATTCGTCAAACGACGCCAAAGATATTGGCAAATCAGTCCGGCCGTGAAAGACGGACGACCGCAAAATTTTAATGTGGGGCCTGGTTTGGAACTTTCGAAACCTTATGGCGCAGCAGAGAAGTAATTACCGGCTATTCACACTTGGAGGCCCACTTGGGTTCAATTATAATATTAAAGGACTTTGAAAATGCACTGATCCCACTGTGGAGAAATAGCGCTTGAGGAATAAAACTACAGGTACCAGCATGCTCGATATTTTGGCTCACCGGAGACGCTTCTGGGGATTATTTAATGGGAAGCATGCAGTCAATGGTGCCAGAACAAGCATTACAGTGCATTTCGAATCGTCATCCTATGAATAAGGAGCTGCAAAAGCCCCGAAACGCGTCAGGATTATGTGGACTATCGGAGTGTAATTGCCGGTTTGCATGAATAAATGGTTTTTTAGAACCACTCTGCAGCTGAGGGCGTCCTTGCTTCAGGGCAAATTTGTTTGGATTTTAACACGGCAGTCCGGCCATGAAGGACGAACCACCGCAAAATTCGAAAGTGGGGCCTGGTTTGGAACTTTCGAAACCTTATGGCGCAGCAGAGAAGTAATTACCAGCTATTTACACTTGGAGGCCCACTAGGGTTCAATAATAATATTAAAGGGCTTTGAAAATGCACTGATCCCACTGTGGAGAAATAGCGCTTGAGGAATAAAACTACAGGTACCAGCATGCTTGATATTTTGGCTCACTGGAGACGCCCACTGGGGATTATTTAATAAGAAGCATGCAGTCAATGGTGCCAGAACAAGCATTACAGTGCATTTCGAATTGTTATCCTATGAATAAGGAGCTGCGAAAGCCCCGAAACGTGTCAGGATTATGAGGACTATCGGAGTGTAATTGCCAGTTTGCATGAATAAATGGTTTTTTAGAACCACTCTGCAGCTGAGGGCGTCCTTGCTTCAGGGCAAATTTATTTGGATTTTAAGACAGCAGTCCGGCCGTGAAGGACGAGCCACCGCAAAATTCGAATGTGGGGCCTGGTTTGGAACTTTTGAAAGCTTATGGCACAGCAGAAAAATAATTACCGGCTATTTACACTTGGAGGCCCACTAGTGTTCAATAATAATATTAAAGGACTTTGAAAATGCACTGATCCCACTGTGGAGAAATAGCGCTTGAGGAATAAAACTACAGGTACCAGCATGCTCGATATTTTGGCTCACTGGAGACGCCCACTGGGGATTATTTAATGAGAAGCATGCAGTCAATGGTGCCAGAACAAGCATTACAGTGCATTTCGAATTGTTATCCTATGAATAAGGAGCTGCGTAAGCCCCGAAACGTGTCAGGATTATGAGGACTATCGGAGTGTAATTGCCAGTTTGCATGAATAAATGTTTTTTTAGAACCACTCTGCAGCTGAGGGCGTCCTTGCTTCAGGGCAAATTTGTTTGGAGATATATATATATATCTCACACTAACTCTCCTTCCTGGACCAATGAACCCGTGGGAGGTGGCGCGTCTCCCTGCGGAGCAGGCCTGTAATATTTCCCAAAATACATATATATACATATATATATATATAGGTTTACAAATATGTGTATATATATACACACACACACACACACACATATACAACAAAGAAATGCTAAAGCCGAGTTTCACGACACCATGCGATTTATTCCTCAAAATCAACAGTGGTAGAGCATTCTTTACCTAATGCTTTTCAGCTCTACAATGAGCCTTGATCACAGTTTTGCACAATCAGGTAACTGCATGTTATGTACCGAGGCTGCCACTTAATTGGTAGTTCACAGTCATACATCTCCCAAAATGCACTCAAACTGAACCTTGAATTACAGTGAAAGTTCCAAATAAAGCATAAATAGTGTCCACACACTGTAGTTGCTTATTTTCAGTTCACTTGTGCAGTGCATTATTAAATGGTTTTCTCAAATTCAGAGACAGCATGTAATTTACAGAAAGCCTCAAATAAAATCTATAGTCATTGAAAGTAAGTTCATACGAGGCCAGTATATGCAGTAAATTCGTTCATCTGTTTACATATGTTTAAAATTCACCTCCAAGAACTTTCAGTGCACTGGACTCCTCATGTGCAATCAATCAATTAATCAATCACAGAATTTGTAGAGCGCACTACTTACCCGCGAGGGTCTCAAGGCGCTGGGGAGAGAAAAGGGGGGAGGGGGGTGCTGCTACTGGTCGAACAGCCAGGTCTTGAGTAGCCTCCTGAAGGTCAGCAGGTTCTTGGGTCTGTCGTAGGCTTAGTGGAAGGGTGTTCCAGGTCTTGGCGGCGAGGTGTGAGAAGGATCTGCCGCCGGTGGTTGTTCTTCGAATGCGAGGGACGGTGGCAAGGGAGAGGTCGGCGGAGTGGAGCTGGCGGTTGGGGACGTAGAAGAAGAGTCGTCTGTTGAGGTAGGCTGGGCCAGTCTTGTGTAGTGCCTTGTGTGCGTGGATGAGGAGTTTGAAGGAGATCCTCCTGTCGACGGGGAGCCAGTGCAGGTTCCTCAGGTGGGGGGTGATGTGGCTGTGGCGTGGAACGTCGAGGATCAGGCGTGCGGAGGCGTTTTGTATGCATTGCAGTCGCTTGATGAGCTTGGCCGGGGCTCCCGCATAGAGGGCGTTCCCATAGTCAAGTCTGCTACTGACGAGGGCCTGGGTGACTGTTCTTCTTGTGTCTGTCGGGATACACCTGTAGATCTTGCGAAGCATGCGGAGGGTGTTGAAGCAGGAGGAGGAGACTGCTTTGACTTGCTTGGCCATGGAGAGCGTTGAGTCGAGGATGACTCCCAGGTTGCGTGCGTGGTCGGTGGGTGTCGGGGCTGCTCCCAGCGTCGTTGGCCACCAGGAGTCGTCCCAGGCTGAGGGGTTGGAGCCGAGGATGTGCAAAGCTAATCAAACCATATATTATGGAACGCCAAGGGTCTGACCTATATATACATATTTTACCTACTGGCGATAAACAGTAGATAGTCATAGTTAGGACCAAAGTTTCCATAGGAAAAGTATTTTTTTGTTTTGCCAATAACTTTGGCGCAGCTTGACGAATCTTCACAACATTGTCCAAAAACTTCCCATTTTTAGTTCAGCTGCTGTGTTGAAAGTTGCGGGTTGATCCGTGAAGCGGGAGCTGAGAAAAAAGGGGGTCCCAAAACGCGTTTTTCCCATGTAATGTCTATGGGAATTTATGATTTTTTGAACACAACTACACCCCATACCGCTGACTGGAATTACACCAAATATGGCAGAAAGCTAGATTTTGTCACAGAAAATGTGATTTCTCTGTTTTGGTGTAAATCTGTTGAGTAGTTTAAGGGATATTTAAGTTAAAATAATATAGATATCTGGGGACGCGAGTCCTTGCAGTGGACTCACGGATCCTACTGAAATTTGATTGGCTCCAACACTGAAACAACCTTAGAAATTCACTGAAAAAACAACGGTTACAGGGTAATTATAGTTGGGCTAAGGTTTCACTCGTAAAAAACCATTAAAATTCAGCAGTTAATGTTACCTGAGCTAACTATAACTTATGCCCCTGCAAAGCACTGCTTATGACCTCCCATATTACATTACTCATGGCATGGTCAGCGACATCACCGATGATGTCTCAAATGACATCACTGATGAAATCACTGATGACATCATCCAATAAGTGTGAGTGTTTTATAAACGTTTATGAGTGTTAAACATAGATACCAAGGTACCACAAAAGTCAAAATAGTACACTTTCTGTACTACTAATGAGTGATACTGTTCCTAACATATATTATGTGAGTAGCTGTGTCACTATGTGTATTGGTGTCTGAGTGAGTGTCTGAGTGCCTGTATGGGAGTGTGAGGGGGTGTGTGAGTGGCTGTATGGGTGTATAAGTAGGTGTGTCAGTAGCTGTGTGGGTGAGTGAGTGGCTGTGTGAGTGACTGTATCATTGAGTGAATGGGTTTGTGAGTGGCTGAATGGGTGGGTATATAAGTGACTGTAAGGGTGAGTGAGTGGGTGTCTGAATGGCTGTATGAGTGAGTGGCTGACTGTGTAAGTGGCTGTATAGGCGAGTGAGTAGCTGTTTGGCTAAGTGAGTTGGTGTGTGACTGCCTTTATTGTAAAGTAAGTGTCTGTGTGAATGGATGTATGGGTGGGTATCCAGATGTGTGAGTGGTTGTATGGATGTGTGAATAGGTATGTTAGTGGTTGTGTGGCTGTGTGAGTGAGTGACTGCTTTTATGGGTGAGTGAGTGGCTCTGCTGAGAGGCTGTATGGGTGAGGGAGTGGGTGTGTGAGTGACTGTATGGATGAATAAGTGGGTGTGTGAGTAGCTGTATAGGTGAGCGTGTGGCTATTTGGGTAAGTGACTGGTTTTTTGAGTACCTGTATGGGTGAGTGAGTGGTTGTTTGAGTACCTGTATGAGTGAGTGAGTGGGCATGGGAGGGGCTCTATGGAAGAGTGAGTAGTTGTGTGAGTACTTGTATAGGTCAATAAATGGATATGTAAGAGGTTGTGCGGGTGTGTGTGTGCCTGTATGAGAGGCTGTTTGAGGGTGTGAGTGGGTGTGTGAGTGGTTCTGTGGATGATATCCTCAGTGATGTCATTTGAGATGTCATCAGTGATGTAATCAGTGATGTCATTGACCATGTCATGAGTGATGTAATATATTAGGTCATAAGCAGTGCATTGCAGGGGCTTAAGTTATAGTTAGCTCAGGTAACTAACACTCCCTAATTTCTAGGGTTATGTACGAGTTAAATCTGAGCCTAACTATAACATCCCTGTAATCTTTGTTTTTTTTTTGTGAATTCTAATGTTTTTCTTATTCTTTGTTCTAATTATAACTTCCCTGTAACCATTGGCGTTTTCCAGTGAATTTCTAAGGTTTTTAAATTCTATTTCCTATCTGTAATGTCCCTGTAACCTTTTGTTTTTTCTAGGTATTGGGTGAACAATTCCGCTTTGCTTGTGGAGTTTTCAGAATTTTGCAACTAAGCGTTCTGTGGAGAATGCAAAGTTACTGATAAACTTTTTCTGTTGGCATGCTCATCATGTCATTTTGCATGGGCGGGGAGTGCGACATAACTTGACTGGTGTTTTCCTGCAGCCGGGCAACCCTCACAGCAAAGAGGAGTTTCCCCCCCCCAACTACTAGTGCGCCAGGAGGCCCCTTTGCAGCGTAGTTGAGAAAAGGAGCGGGCCACCAATGAGGTCTCAGCAATCCAGCGATGGGGGCCTTAGTTGTCACAACATATGGGGATCTGGGCCCCCAACGACCCTCAGCAGCCAAGCGGGGGTTCATTCCGCAACCAGTAGTATGCCAGGAGGCCCCTATCTAGAGTTGTTGAGAAGAGGGGCGGGCCTCCTACAACGTTTCAGCAATCTGGCTTTAAGGGGAAAAAGTTGTCACAAAAATAGAGGTTCTTGGCCCCCATTACCCCTAGCAGCCAAGGAGAGTTTATCCCCTAGCAATAGTATGCCAGGAGACCTCTGTGCAGAGTGGTTCAGAAAGGTGGCGGAGCATCTAACGACGTCTCAGCAATCCAGCTGTGGGGGACTTAGTTATTGCAACACTAGAGGTTCTTGGCCCCCAACGAGCATCAGCAGCCAAGGGTAGTTCATCCCCCATCCAGTAGTACACCAGGAGGCCCCTGTGCAGAGTGGTTGAGAAAGGGGCAGGGCCTCCGACGACATTTCAGCAATCCGGCTGTGGGGGACTTAGTTATGGCAACAATAGAGGTTCTTGGTCCCCAACAACAATCAGCTGCCAAGGGGAGTTCATCCCTCAACCAGTAGTAGGCCAAGAGGACACTGTGCAGAGTGGTTGAGAAAAGGGGCATGGCCTCTAACGACGTCTCAGCAATTCTCAGCAAGCTTGTTTCTCACCTTTATTTTGCCTCTTTCTGCTCGTTTCTGACCTTTATTCTGCCTCTTTCTGCTCGTTTCTAACCATTATTTTGCTTCTTTCTGCTAGTTTCTGACCTTCATTCTGCTTCTTTCTGGTCATTTCAGACATCTATTCTGCCTCTTGCTGCTCATTTCTGACCTTTATTTCGCCTTTTCTGCTTGTTTCTGAACTTTATTCTGCCCCTTGCTGCTAGTTTCTGACCTCTATTCTGTGCCTCTTTCTGCTAGTTTCTGACATCTATTCTGCCTCTTGCTGCTCATTTCTGACCTTTATTTAGCCTCTTTCAACTCGTTGCTGACTTTTCTTCTCCCTCTTTCTGATTGTTTATGACCTTTTATCTGCCTCTATCTGCTCATTTCTCACCTTTATTCTGCCACTTGCTGCTCATTTCTGACCTTTATCTTCTATCTTTCTAACCTTTATTCTGCCTCTTTCTACTCCATTCTGACCTTTATTTTGCCTCTTTAGACTCTTCTCAGGACCATGGGGTAGCCTCAATGCCCCTACGGTTCCAGCCGGCTCCCTGCCTCCTGTGTGAGTGACTGTATTATTGATTGAATGGGTGTGTGAGTGGCTGTATGTGTGAGTGAGTGGCGTTGTGAGTGGTTGTATGGGTGGGTGTATAAGTGACTGTATGGGTGTGTGAGTGGGTAGCTGTTTGGCTAAGTGAGTTGGTGTGTAACTGCCTGTAGTGTAGAGTAAGTGTCTGTGTGAATGGATGTATGGGTGGGTATCCAGATGTGTGAGTGCTTGCATGGAAGTGTGAATAGGTATGTTAGTGGTTGTGTGACTGTGTGAGTGAGTGAGTGACTGCTTGTATGGGTGAGTGAGTGGCTCTGCTGAGAGGCTCTATGGGTGAGGGAGTGGGTGTGTGAGTGGCTGTATAGGTGAATAAGTGGATGTTTGAGTAGCTGTATAGGTGCGTGTGTGGCTATTTGGGTAAGTGACTGTTTGTTTGAGTAGCTGTATGGGTGAGTGAGTGGTTGTGTGAGAGCCTGTATGAGTGAGTGAGTGGGTGTGGGAGGGGGAGGGGCTCTTTGGAAGAGTGAGTAGTTGTGTGAGTACTTGTATAGGTCAATAAATGGATATGTAAGTGGTTGTGTAGGTGTGTAAGTGTGTGTATGAGAGGCTGTATGAGGGTGTGAGTGGTTCTCTGGATGATGTCATCAGTGATGTCATTTGAGATGTCATCAGTGATATCATCAGTGATCTTACTGACCATGTCATCAGTGATGTAATATGGGAGGTCATAAGCAGTGCATTGCAGGGGCTTAAGTTATAGTTAGCTCAGGTAACTAATACTGCTGAATTTCTATGGTTTTGTATGAGTGAAATCTGAGCCTAACTGTAACAATCCTGTAATCTTTGTTTTTTTCAGTGAATTTTAAGTTTTTTCTTATTCTTTGTCCTAACTATAACTTCCTTGTAACCATTGTTTTTTTCAGTGAATTTCTAAGGCTGTTTAAATTCTATTTCCTATCTGTAAAGTCCCTGTAACCTTTGTTTTTTTTCTAGGCTAGGGTGAACAATTCTGCTTTGCTTGCGGATTTTGCAGAATTTGTCAGCGTTCCATGGAGAATGCAGAGGCACTGATAAACTCTGCAATTTTTTTTTCCTGTTGGCGTGCTCATCACGTCATTTTGCATTTGTGGGGAGTGCAACAAAACTTGACTGGCATTTTCCTGCAGCCGGGCAACCCTCAGCAGCCAAGGGGAGTTTTTCCCCCAACTACTAGTGCGCCAGGAGGCCCCTTTGCAGAGTAGTTGAGAAAAGGGGCGGGCCTCGGATGAGGTTCCAGCAATGCAGCGGTGGGGGACTTAGTTGTCTCAACATTAGGGGTTCTTGGCCCCCAACGACCCTCAGCAGCCAAGAGGGGTTCATTCCGTAACCAGTAGTATGCCAGGAAGCCCCTGTCTAGAGTGGTTAAAAAAGGGGCTGGACTTCCTACAATGTTTCAGCAATCCAGGTTTGAGGTACTTAGTTATGGCAAAAATAGGGTTCTTGGCCTCCAACGACCCTCAGCAGCCAATGGAGTTCATTCCCCAACCAGAAGTTGACCAGGAGGCCCCAGTGCAGAGTAGTTGGGAAAGGGGGTGGGCCTCCAATAACGTCTCAACATTCAGCCTGTGGCAGACTTAGTTGTCGCAACAATAGGTTTCTTGTCTCCCATCGACCATCAGCTGCCAAGGGGAGTTCATCCCCCAACCAGTAATACACCAGGAGGTCCCTGTGCAGAGTTGTTGAGAATGGGGGAGGGGCCTCCGATGACGTCTCAGCAATCCAGCTGTGGGGGACTTAGTTATCACAGCAATAGATGTTCTTGGCCCCCAACGACCCTCAGCAGTCAAGGGTAGTTCATCCCCCAACCAGTAATACACCAGGATGCCCCTGTGCAGAGTGGTTGAGAAAGGGGGCGGGGCCTCCGACGACGTCTCAGCAATTCTCAGCAAGCTTGTTTCTTACCTTTATTTTGCCTGTTTCTGCTCATTTCTGACCTTTATTCTGCCTCTTTCTGCTCGTTTCTAACCTTTATTTTGCTTCTTTCTGCTAGTTTCTCGACCTTCATTCTGCTTCTTTCTGGTAATTTCTGAGCTCTATTTTGCCTCTTGCTGCTCATTTCTGACTTTTATTCTGCCTTTTTCTGCTCGTTTCTGACCTCTATTCTGCCTCTTGCTGCTTGTTTCTGACCTTCATTCTGCCTTTTCTGCTCATTTCCGACCTCTATTCTGTCTCTTTCTGCTCATTTCCACCCTCTATTCTGCTTCTTGCTGGGCATTTCTGACCTTTATACTACTTTTTTCTGATAGTTTCTGACCTTTATTCTGCCCCTTGCTGCTAGTTTCTGACCTCCATTCTGTGCCTCTTTCTGCTCTTTTCTGACATCTATTGTGCCTCTTGCTGCTTATTACTGACCATTATTTAGCCTCTTTCAGCTCGTTGCTGATCTTTATTCGACTTCTTTCTGCTTGTTTCTGACCTTTTATCTGCCTCTATCCGCTCGTTTCTCACCTTTATTCTGCCTCTTGCTGCTCATTTTTGACCTTTATCTTCCATCTTTCTGACCTTTTTTCTGCCTCACTACTCCATTCTGACCTTTAGTTTGCCTCTTTAGACTCTTCACAGGACCGCGCGGGTAGCCTCAAGTCCCCTGCGGTCCCAACCGGCTTCCTGCCTCCTGTGTAAGCCGGCATTGCTTTCACACACAGAGAGCTGCTAAACATGCAGCTTCCTGTATGTGAAAGCAATTCATCTGTTTCCCTGCTCGCATGACAGTGGGCAGGGAAACATATGAATGCTCTGCTTCCACCAAGCAAGAGCATTTTCACAGCTTTCACTTGCTAGAAGTGGAGTGTTTGCTATGTCTTGGCGAGAGTGGTTAAAGCTCCCGCCAAGCCACAGCAAGCAGCTATGTCTCGGGCGTGGGCACCACTGGACACAGCAGGAACCGGCTCTGGGGAGGTAGTGGTCCCCAGAGCCATATATGGCTCCACGAGAGGGGCCCCTCGGGCCCCTCCATCTTTAATCTTTGCCCCGGGAGCTCTCCAAAAATGTTATTAAACATGTAACTGAATACATCTCTCTTAGTCAAGCGCTTTTACCTAGCAACATATACATGGGTGGTTTCTTTATTGGCTGGAGTAACCCCAGATTCAAACTCTTCCAGGATATAGTAAACTTTCCAAAGCTTTCCAGCCTAACACAACTCTTATTTGAATCAAAACACATCAAAGCCAGAACTCTGGACCTAACTGTGTCCTCCTTGTAGAGCATCACCCACTCCACACCAAAAGAAGATAACTGATCAGATCACTTTCTGGTTCATTTCTCTATTCCACTCAAATCTAGATTGAATCCTCACCCCCAAAAACAGAGATAAAATACTGATTAGGATATTCAATAACATCTGCCAACTTGATACCCTGGATTTCCATGCTAATGTCTATTCCTCATCAAGGAAATACTCAAACATAATAGAACACTTCACTTCCGGCAATATATATTCACTTTCCCTCTACTGGCAATATGTTTATACATATGTGATTCAAGTCTGTACAGTATAGAGGATTTGCTAGCTCTTCCTGGGTACACGTGCAATACACTTTGTTTGTAATCCTAGAAAGATGGCACTAGTCTTTTGGGTTTGATAATTCTTTCAAGGACTCCTCCTATACTAAAGTGAAAATCAGAGTCTGAAATCTTGGTCTTTAATATTTACCCAGAATACTTCTCAGAGACCAAGGCCCTTGACAACTCTCAATGAAAGTTCAAATAATTCCAAACTCCTAGCATCAATATTCCAACTGCATCAAATAATATAGCGCTTGCTAGCAAGGAATGCTCCAAACCATGAGAACTTATATTTGGTGGATTTAAGATGACTGCCACAACTGCAAGTCTTGAGAGACTCCTGTGGCACTCTGAGTCCTGAAACCACTTCTGTGTTTCAAATAGTGCAGCAGTTGCAGCGGCACCTTCACACTGGATGATCTCAGCTGCACAAGACTCAAGCAACATTGACATTCGAGGGGAGCATCTCTGTGACGGCCCGGCATACACAAGTAAGCATGGACCATGGATCATGATACAGGGAAGAAGAAATACCAAGGTTTTAAGAAAGGTGGGAGTTACAAATGTTTCACTTGTGGAAGAAGCGGACAAAATGCCAATCATACTGGGAAAACATGCAACCTCTGTTGGTCCATTTTCCAGGTTTATCCCACTCTGAGCTTTTGAGAGTTAATTTCAAGAATATTGCAGGACTGAAAAAATAAATTGTCTGACCTCACAAAGCTGTGCTTGGCCACAGCCTCCATACTTGCCTAGCAGAATATTTTGAGCATTTGGTAAACCTTCTGCACGCAAAATTAAAATTGTTGACTGAGACAAAGAGCAATCCTTCTAGACTCACTGCATTGCTCAAAAGCCTTAGGGGATTCATAACTCAAAGTTAACAATGCTTAACAACTAATAATATTGTGTCATTGGTTTTCAGTAGTAGTTTATTATGGAAGCTTCACAGCCCTCTTATGAAAGTTTCATTGGAAGTTCCAGCTGCACAATACAGCCAAAATCTGTGGGTGAAACAGAATGGATCTGCAGTGGTCCCACAGATCCTACCAACCATATTTGGCAATAGCTCAGTTTCTGGCCCAAAAGACTCACAGGAGAATTTTTAATTGGTTCTTTAATATTTTATAACTCTCTATCCACACATCCTATTTTAATCATTTGATTATTTTTAGTTATTCACTTTTACTCTTCTAAAATAAGTTGAACTAGGAATGTTAACTTATTCATTTTTTAAATCGAATGTTGTTTTGGCTTTTGTGTGTATGCACCACATGCAATTTTCTCTGAGGAAGTGCTTGCTTCTGGTGTCAAATGCAAAAACAACAATTGATGGACAGAATGCAGAACAATGTCGTACATTCACCACAGTACAGAGATCTGGGCCTAAATCCATCGTTTTTTTGCTCACCATGCCATTCCAGTTTGGACCCAGCCATATGCAAATCAGTCTTGACCCTGCGCCCAATGGGAACAGTCCAGCCTGAACTGCCAGGCCAGGTCCTCCCTGGACTGGAAACAAGCATCCTAGGACCGGTTTCGGGCTTTCAGCCCTCATCAGCCAGGATAGCTTGACTCCAGTGGCATGGAGAGCACGGGACCCACGTCTGGGCATACCCGTCCCACTCGGGGGTGACAAATGCAAAAACAACAATTAATGGCCTGGCAGTTCGGTCTGGACTGTTCCCATGGGGCACAGGGTCAAGACTGATTTGCATATGGCTGGGTCCAAACTGGGGTGGCGTAGTGGGCAAAAGAACGATGGATTTAACCCAGATCTTTTGACTGAGGGAGAATGTTTGCATTGTCAGCATTCCGTCCATCATTTGTTTGCTGTAACACTTTTCACCCTAAGTCGAATGGGTATGCCCAGACGTGGGTCCCTTGCTCACTGTGCCACTGGATTCAAGCTAGCCTGGCTGAAGAAGGGTGACATACCCTGAAACCGGTCCCAGGATGCTTGTTTCTGGTCCAGGGAGGACCTGGCCTGGCAGTTCGGTCTGGACTGTTCCCATGGGGCACAGGGTCAAGACTGATTTGCATATGGCTAGGTCCAAACTGGGGTGGCGTAGTGGGCAAAAGAACGATGGATTTAACCCAGATCTTTTGACTGGGGGAGAATGTTTGCATTGTCAGCATTCCGTCCATCATTTGTTTGCTGTAACACTTTTCGCCCTAAGTGGGATGGGTATGCCCAGACGTGGGTCCCTTGCTCACTGTGCCACTGGATTCAAGCTAGCCTGGCTGAAGAAGGGTGACATACCCTGAAACTGGTCCCAGGATGCTTGTTTCCGGTCCAGGTAGGACCTGGCCTGGCACTTCGGTCTGGACTGTTCCCATGGCGCACAGGGTCAAGACTGATTTGCATATGGCTGGGTCCAAACTGGGGTGGCGTAGTGGGCAAAAGAACGATGGATTTAACCCAGATCTTTTGACTGGGGGAGAATGTTTGCATTGTCAGCATTCCGTCCATCATTTGTTTGCTGTAACACTTTTTGCCCTAAGTGGGATGGGTATGCCCAGACGTGGGTCCTTTGCTCACTGTGCCACTGGATTCAAGCTAGCCTGGCCGAAGAAGGGTGACATACCCGGAAACGGGTCCCAGGATGCTTGTTTCCGGTCCAGGGAGGACCTGGCCTGGCAGTTCGGTCTGGACTGTTCCCATGGGGCACAGGGTCAAGACTGATTTGCATACGGCTGGGTCCAAACTGGGGTGGCGTATGGGCAAAAGAACGATGGATTTAACCCAGATCTTTTGACTGGGGGACAATGTTTGCATTGTCAGTATTCCGTCCATCATTTGTTTGCTGTAACACTTTTCGCCCTAAGTGGGATGGGTATGCCCAGACGTGGGTCCCTTGCTCACTGTGCAACTGGATTCAAGCTAGCCTGGCTGAAGAAGGGTGACATACCCTGAAACCGGTCCCAGGATGCTTGTTTCCGGTCCAGGGAGGACCTGGCCTGGCAGTTCGGTCTGGACTGTTCCCATGGGGCACAGGGTCAAGACTGATTTGCATATGGCTGGGTCCAAACTGGGGTGGCGTAGTGGGCAAAAGAACGATGGATTTAACCCAGATCTTTTGACTGGGGGAGAATGTTTGCATTGTCAGCATTCCGTCCATCATTTGTTTGCTGTAACAATGCTTCTGGTGTCAGGCTTCCAATAGTAAACTTGGGATTCATCCAAGAAACCTGTTTAATTTAAGGAGCTCTATTGCTTTGAATTTCTGGAAGCTCAGACAGAACACATATCAACACCGGCTCCACTCTAGAACATATTTGAACTATTTTGTTTCCTATAAAACTGTCTTAGAATGCGCTGTTTTATAATCAAAGTATTCTAAGTGCATTACTTGTCTTTATTTAGATCCCTATCATATGTCTAGCAATAATGGAATGACAAGTATTCATTTAATGTGAAGTACTGATCATGGATTTGAATGTGGATATAGTAATTTTTTTAATTTTATTTTTCCAGGTTCATACTAGAGCTATTCACGAAGAAAGCTCAGTCAGAAATGTTCAAAAAGGGGCTTATGTAACACCCACATATGATGAGATATGTGATACGGACAAATCTTTGGCACAACAGAAGGGTTACAGTATGACATACCTACAAGGTATTACCAAACCAGACGTTGATGAACAGACCGGAAAAGCACAGGTACATCTATTGTTAAATATGGCATGAGTCCAGGGTCATAAAAGAAGCAGTGCATCACACTGCGCATCAACTATTTCTCTCCAGATTTTCATATAGAGGTTATGGAAGGTGCTCTAGAAAATTAGGACATATTTCCAATAAATTAAATTCTTAAATATCGTCCTCATCAATGTCAGGAAAAATGGTTTATGTGCTCAGTAAATATGTACTTCCAGAACCAGCAGCAGCCCATCGTTCAACTGTAGCTTCATCAGTGTTCTAATGCACCAATAGAGTGTGAACATTTTGTACTTATGCCAAAAGTGTGGCACATCTTGAACACCATCTTGATGGAATCAAAGCTGTAAACCTGAAAGCCTTTCATTTAGAAATGAACAAAATGAGGTGTTTATTTTAGGATAGGATAAAATTTATAAAGTGCACTTATACCCAAGGGTGCCAAGGCGCTAGGCAAATGGAGGAGTGGGGAGAAGCGTAAGACAGCCAACTAGGATGAAAATAGCCATGTTTTCAGCAACTTTCTAAAAGCCGGTAGTGATTCCGTGTTGGAAATGGGGGAAGGCAGGGAGTTCCAGAGTTTGGCGGCCACTACAGAGAAGGAGCGACCGCCCCATCTGGCCCTGAGGTATCTTGGAGACATCAATTCTTTCTGGGATG
Organism: Calotriton arnoldi; assembly: GCA_963921515.1. NCBI lineage: Eukaryota > Metazoa > Chordata > Amphibia > Caudata > Salamandridae > Calotriton > Calotriton arnoldi. The sequence continues at coordinate 219,628 of CAWUFW010017837.1, forward strand.
AGGATCTCAGAACTCTCATGGGGGTATACCATTGGAACATGGTTTTCAACTGCGGTGAGCCTTTACTATGCATAGCCTTGTACACCGTGCTCAGGACCTTGAAGGAGATGCGCTTCCTAATGGGAAGCCAGTGCAAGGCACGAATCCCCTCCCTGGCTGATTGTTGCTTTGGAATATTAGGGATCAACCTGGCCGCTGCGTTCTGAACAAATGAAGCTTGTTCAGAGAGGTTGCATTGATGTTAAGGTATAGAGCAATGCAGTAATAAAGCCGGGAGATGAATAGTGCAATGATGGTGGACCGATGCAGTTCAGATGGGATAAACGGTAACACCTTTCTAAGGAATTTTATGATATAAAAACAGGTGCTGACCGTACGGTTGACTTGAGCATTGAAGGTCAGACCCTCATCGAAAATGACCCCTAGATTTTTTGCTGTCTTAGCTGGGATACGAAGGGGACCACAGTCTGCCAGCCACCAGGCACTTGACCAAATGGAATTCTGGAAGCCAAATACCAGTATCTCGGTCTTGTCAGCATTGATCTTAAGTGAGTTACCTTTCATCCAGCAGATAATGCTTGCCATGCACTGGTTGAATTTCTCTGCAATCAATTGCAAATTATTTGAGATGGAGACAATGATGTGCATGCTGTCCGCATAGGAGATCACCTGGAAACCAAATGATCTCACCAACTCAGCCAGAGGGGTCACATAAATGTTAAAAAGGGTGGGGCTCAATGAAGAGCCCTGATGGACCCCACATGGAAGGCTGAAGGCCCTAGCTCTGAAACCTCCGCAGGTAACGATGTTCGTTCACCCTGACATAAAAGAATGGAGAAGCTGCAAGGCCTTACCCATAACTCCCACTTCCTGCAGACACTGAACCATGTGTGCCAGGGAGATGGTATCGAAAGCTGCAGACAGGTCAAGCATAATCAGCACCGCCGATCCTCCCTGATCCACCGGCATGCGGATATGGTCAGTGGCTGCAATAAGGGCAGACTTGGTGCTGTGACCGGCACGGGAACCCATTCTGAGAGTCGTCTAAGCTCTCCTGGGACTCAACATGATTCAGCAGTTCAGTGTTGATAAATTTCTCCAAAATGTTAACGGGGCGGGGAGAAAGGAGATAGGGCGATAGTTTTTCAGCTCCGAGGGGTCATCGTTAGGCTTTTTAAGGAGTGGTGAGATGATAGCCTCCTTCCAGGTAGCCGGATAACTCCCGGATAGGAGACTGTTGTTGAACACCTTGCACAGGAAGTTATCTACAGTGTCAGGAACCAGCTTAAGTATGGAGTGCATACAAGGATCCGATGGTGCGCCAGATTTAAGGCCCATTAGGAGATCTTTAGTTTGCTGAGCTGTAATTTGTGGGAAGGATGTAAGAGCATGCTTCTCACGGTCCTGGGTAACCTTCTCAGCATCTTTCGGTTGCTGGACTGTGATCTGCGGGAAGGAGTGACCTCCTCAGCCTCAGGATATACAGTTTCCGTAGGCCTGAACTCCTGGAAGATATTGAGGACCTTGTTCTGAAAGTAAGTAGCTACTCTATCACAGAAGTCAGCAACTGTGTCCCTGGTGGCTCAGGGATCTCCTTTATGACCTTGAAAAGCATGCTAGATGAATTGTCTGCTGATAGGATCTTTTCAGTAAAGAAACAGGATTTGGCTTGGAAGATGGCGTGTTTGTATTTCTGCAGCAGAGATTTCTGCATGACCTTTTCCCTAGTACAAGGGTCCATACGCCATTTTGTAGTTGATATATACTTCCAGCCTCAGCAAGATCCTTTTGTTGATTTCCCACTGTCCTACTTCAGCTTCACCCGAGTTTTAAGGAGTATCTAGCTTGTTAAAAACATCTTTATAACAAAAATATGGCACACCTGAATACCATCTTGATGGAATCAAAGATGTAAAACTGAAAGTATTTCCTACAGAGGTTACTGCTGTAAATAAACACAATGAGGGGATTCTTTTTGTCGTAGATATTAAGGTTAGTGTCCAGATATACCTAACTTGTTAACATCTTCATACCACCCAAACCTTTTAAACAGGAATTTCTTGAAGACATCTGTACGGATTTACACCAATAATGAAAAGTGCACTTTCTGGGTAAAGTTCTCCCTTTTTGCCGAATTTTATGCAATTCTATTCACCTTCTTTTTCTGTATCTGCATCAGAGAGCAACTTTTCCTATGGAAATTACCATGGGAAGTAATTGTTTTGGGACACCCCATTGTTGTGGTCCCTGCTTGACATATCACTCCAAAACTTTACAGGGAGGCACTGAGGTGAAGTTTTTGCATGTTTGTCAAATGGCGCCAAAGTTATTAGAAGATAAACGTTCTTCCAATGGAATCTCCGACTTAACTATAACTACACAGTGCAACCACCACTGTGTAATAGTATACAATGGCGGTTGCACAGTGCAGTTGTAGTTAGGTCAGTTATTCCTGTCAAATTTTGTGAAAATCTGTTCAGCTGTTTGGATACTATGTCTGTCTAAAAAGTCTATAGAAAATACATTGGTGGTTTTTGGGATCTCCTTATTTCTTTACCCCCTTAACGAATCTCTGCAAAACTTTGCATCATCAGCAATTGTAGGAAAATCAATAGTTCGGCAATGTTTTGTGGAGATTCGTCAAATGGTTGCAAAGTTATTAGCAAGTAAAAATCAGAGGAATTCCAATCTCTGGGAATCCTAACTATAACTACAGAGTGGCTACCAGCACTCTGTTTGCCCCCAGAAGGACCCTGCTGGGGATTAAAACTTTTTTTTTAGAAATGTTGCTGCAAATTTGCAGAGGATCTGCAGGGAAACAGAACAGATATTGCTCCCGCCCAGAGGAGCATGCAAAAAACAGCTGCTCCCTTCAGGCTATGCCAGCTCCTGCACTATGCGGGGAGTCGGTGAGGGCCCCAACTTGCTGCTCAGTGGGTGCCCTGGGTGGGCACCGGGTCACCTACCTATAATCAAGGCAGGCCCCAAAGGATGGTGTCCCCGGGGCCATAATAGGATCAGGGGGCCGAGTGGCCCCACTCTCCTTTTTAATGACATGCAGCCCAAGGGGATAGGGTCCCCGAGGCCTACTAAGTCTTGGGGAGGTGGGCCACACTGTCCCCTCCCCATTTTAATGTCATTTGACCCAAGAGGATAGAGGGTTGGTTCGAAGCAGCCAGATGCTGTGGTCATCCTCCTGCTGTGCATAGCCTTGGCTGCCTGCCTGCCTGTCATCAGTGATGTCATCAGTGATGTCACTGACCATGTCATGAATGATGTAATATGTGACGTCATCAGCAGTGCATTGCGGGGGCGCGAGTTATAGTTAGCTGAACTAACTATAACGGCTGAATTTCTCAGGTTTTGTACGAGTGAAATGTCCAACAAACTATAACGTCCCTGAAACCTCTGGTTTTTTCAGTGAATTTCTAAGGTTTTTTAAATGCTAATTTCTAACTATAACGTGCCTGAAACCTATGGTTTTTTCAGTGAATTTCAAAGGTTTTTTAAATGCTAATTTCTAACTATAACGTCCCTGAAACCTATGGTTTTTTCAGTGAATTTCAAAGGTTTTTTAAATGCTAATTTCTAACTATGACTACAGAGGTAGGACATGTGAAGAAAGAGGAACAAAGGCACAGAAAGAAGCAAGACAAATGCAGAAAGAGGCAACAGAAGTCCAGATAGACGAAGAAAAGTTCAGGAAAAAGCAAGAGATGTGCAGAAAGAACCAACAGAGGAACAGAAAGTCCTCCTGTGCACCCAACTTTTTGCTGACGGGTACTGGTGGTAACTGACTCTGACTAACCAGGCCTAGAGCCAGTGCTATGCTAAAAGACACTTAGAAAACAGTGAAAACACCTACATACACTAGGGAACACTATGCGTTGGGGTACCCCTGTGATTAGCATGACCTCCTCTGTAAGGCCCTAGTACATAATAGGGCAGGGGGATTAAAACTACCTCTAAGACAGAGGTCCAGAAAGATGCTTCTTTAAGTAGTAGTCACGTTTGCAGAGTGGTGGAGAAAGGGTGCTGGTCCTCCGACCAACGCTCAGGAATTCCGCTGCGTAGGACTTACAGGAGGTACCAGGAGGGCTTCTTGGCCCCCAAACTCCCTCAGGACTAAATTGGACTTCATCCCCCATCCCGTAGTCTGCCAGGAGGCACGTTTGCACAGTGGTGGAGAAAGGGGGGCATGGCCTCCGAAGACGTCTTAGCAATCCCACTGTGTAGGACTTACTTGAGGTAACAAGAGGGGTAGTTGGCACCCAATTACATCCTTGGGGGCCAACTTCCCCTCCTATTACCTCCAGTAAGTCCTACGCAGCGGAATTCCTGAGCGTTGGTCGGAGGACCAGCACCCTTTCTCCACCACTCTGCAAACGTGACTACTACTTAAAGAAGCATCTTTCTGGACCTCTGTCTTAGAGGTAGTTTTAATCCCCCGGCTTTTTTTCTGCTTTTTTTTAACAAGGAGGGCTGTGTGGCCACCCATTTTTTATACTTTTTGGGGCCCTGGGGACCCCATCCCCCAGGGCCTTACCCCTATTTTTTTTTTTTATTAAAAAACGGGAAGGGTACCGCGTGGCCCCCCTCCCATGGCCAATTTCGGCCCCAGGGACCCCATCCCCCGGGGCATGGCCAGACTTTTGTTATTTGTTTTTTTATTTATTTATATGGAGGGGGGCCGCGTGGCCCCCCTCCTCAGGCCAATTATGGCCCCGGGGACCCCATCCCCCGGGGCCGGCCTTTTTGTTTTTATTTATTTTTATTAGAGGGGAGGGGGGCTGCGTGGCCCCCCTCCAGGGCCACGTTTGGCCCCAGGGACCCCATCCCCCGGGACCTGGCCTCTGTGATTGGGACCGTGGGGGGAGCCCCAGTGCCCCCACGGTCCCACCGGCTCCCCGCCTCCTGCGGGAGCCGGCATTGCTTTTGAGCAAGGGGAGCTGCTGACATGCAGCTCCCCTTGCTCAAAAGCAATTCTGCTTTGCTTCATTGATGCGAGAGCAGGTTTCCCTGCTCTTGCTTCAATGAAGCAAAGCAGAGTTTGCTATGACAGGGCGGGAGGCGTGCTCTGGCCCTGCCATAGCAAACAGCAATGTCCCGGGGGTGGGCACCCCGGGACATTGCAGGAGCCGGCCCTGGGGGTGGCGGTCCCCAGGGCCATCAAGAGCTCCAGGAGGGGGCCGTGTGGCCCCCTCCCCTTGTTTGCAAAGCCCCGGGAGGTGGTGGTCCCGGGGCCGGGGGTTCGTAACGGACCCCCAAATTTAAATATTTGGTGCCCCGGTGAGGTAGTGGTCCCCAGGGCGTGAGGGGGGCTCGAGCCCCCCACACATTTATTTATTTTTAAAAAACAGAGCCTCGGGAAGGTGGCGGTCCCCGGGGCTTAGGGGGCCCGCGAGGCCCCCCACCCTAATTATAAAAAAAGCCCCGGGGAGGTGGTGGTCCCTGGGGAAGGGGGGCCGCGATGCCCCCCCACACTTTTTGCACAATGCCCCGGGGAGATGGCAGTCCCCGGGGCTGCGGGGGCCCCCGCGGGCACATCATAATTAAAGCCCCGGGGAGGTGACAGTCCCCAGGGCTGTGGGGGCCCCCGCGGGCCCCCGCCACATAATTAAGCATGCCCCTGGGACCTGGCCCACCCGCATTCCAACTTATTTGCAGTTCTTATGTCGATAGTGATAGCCTGACACGTTTCAGAGCATTTTGTCCTTCTTCAGAGGAATGCGGAGTTTAGTCTTACCTAATTGCTTCTAAGCGAACTGCTTGTTGAGTGCGTCCTTGCCTGCGGGCACCTTGGAGCTTGATGTAACACGCGGCAGCCCGGCCGCGAAGGACTGCACCACCCCATGATCACGGGGGTCACGGTGCTTGGAATCTTGCCGAGCCTGAAGAGTGAAACAGGAGTTGATAGGATTTATGACTGACATGCACTCCAAGGCCCATTGGAAGGCTTTGAAATGCAGCAATTAATTATCGTACATCCATTGAAGAAGGTATGATCGTGACACACACCACAAGGCCCAGGAGGCATCGCGTTTAACTCATTGGAGTAGTCCATTGGAGGGCGTTGAATTGACTATAAATTGCGTGGGTGTGTCGAACGCAGCACAAACTTCTTGGTCGAGCCTCTGAAGAAGGAGCAAAATGCTCTGAAACGCGTCAGGCTATCACTATTGACATAAAAGCTGCAAATAATTTGGAATGCGAAGTTCAGTCTTACCTAATTAAATGCTTCTAAGCGAACTGCTTGTTGAGTGCGTCCTTGCCTGCGGGCACCTTGGAGCTTGAAGTAACACGCGGCAGCCCGTCCGCGAAGGACGGCACCACCCCATGATCACGGGGGTCACGGTGCTTGGAATCTTGCCGAGCCTGAAGAGTGAAACAGCAGCTGATAGGATTTATGACTGACACGCACTCCAAGGCCCATTGGAGGGCTTTGAAAGGCAGCAGCATTAATTATCATGCATCCATTGAGGAAGGTATGATCATGACACACACCACAAGGCCCAGGAGGCATTGCATTTAACTCATTGGAGTAGCCCATTGGAGGGCGTTGAATTGACTATGAATTGCGTGGGTGTGTCGAACGCAGCACGAACTTCTTGGTCGAGCCTCTGAAGAAGGAGCAAAATGCTTTGAAACGCGTCAGGCTATCACTATCGACATAAGAGCTGCAAATAATTTGGAATGCGGAGTTCAGTCTTACCTAATTAAATGCTTCTAAGCGAACTGCTTGTTTAGTGCGTCCTTGCCTGCGGGCACCTTGGAGCTTGATTGATATATATACATAGATGGTGATTTCACGATGGGTCGGGTGCATTGGTTTCCGTACCCCTGCCTGGCGGACGCTTGAATTTGGAGGCTGGAGCGTTGAGGGGACTCGAGGGAGCTCTGAGACAGTGTACCAACCCGGACTTAGTTATTTGGCCACACCATGTTTTATCCTTCACGGTGCACAATCCACATGGATTTTAAAATCAAATCCCCACGTAGCACTTACCAGTAATGAAGAATTCTGGGACTGGTAGTTCCGATGTATAGCCAGTCGATGCACGATCACATGGTTGGGGGCGGAGCAACATTTCCATAATTAGGAAAAGTGCGGGACACATTTAAACAGGAGTGGCAGAGAATTCCGGGAGGACCGGCATCTGACGAAGGCCGCTAAGGCCGAAATGCATTATGCCCGTGCAGTCCATTAAAGAGCTTCCATCCTGTCCCTTCGTGTGGCCTTTGCTTCTGCAGTTTGGAGGAGTTCTTTTTGATATATATATATATATATATATATATATATATATATATATATATATTATCTACTGGCGGTCGCCAGTAGATAGTTATAGTTACAACCTATTATCCATAGGAAATCCGCGACATTCTATTTGAAATAACTCTCTTGCCGGTTGACGTATCTTCGCAAAATTTTCAATCTTTGTGGCCCGCTCCGGTTTGCTCCTACCCTGAAAGTCTCGGGGGGATTCGTCAAGCGGGGGCCGAGAAAAAAGGGGGGTCCCAAAACACGTTTTCCCCATGCAATTTTCCACAGGAAACTTTAGACACGGCTACAGCCCGAACTGCTGAACGGAATTACACCAAATTTGGCAAAGAGGTAGTTCTTGGTTCAGAAAGAACCCTTTTTGTTAAATGGTGTAAATCCGTTCAGTAGTTGCTGAGAAAATCAAAAGTAAAAAGATAGTGATATCTATGGCCGAGTAGGGTCCGCGTACCCTCAGCGCACCCTGCGCGCACCGTCCCGATCACGAGCTGCATGTTAATTGGCTGTCAGCTGGCTGTCAACATTCCGATTCAGGAAATGTTGGCAGCCATTTTGTCCCTCGGTAGAACCGAGGGACAGAAACAAGTGCGCAAAGCGCACAAAGGGGGCAGGGTAGAAACACCCTGACCCCCTAGGTTTGCTCAGGGGGTCCCACAAAGACCCCCTGGATTTCCATGCTAATGTCTATTCCTCATCAAGGAAATACTCAAACATAATAGAACACTTCACTTCCGGCAATATATATTCACTTTCCCTCTACTGGCAATATGTTTATACATATGTGATTCAAGTCTGTACAGTATAGAGGATTCGCTAGCTCTTCCTGGGTACACGTGCAATACACTTTGTTTGTAATCCTAGAAAGATGGCACTAGTCTTTTGGGTTTGATAATTCTTTCAAGGACTCCTCCTATACTAAAGTGAAAATCAGAGTCTGAAATCTTGGTCTTTAATATTTACCCAGAATACTTCTCAGAGACCAAGGCCCTTGACAACTCTCAATGAAAGTTCAAATAATTCCAAACTCCTAGCATCAATATTCCAACTGCATCAAATAATATAGCGCTTGCTAGCAAGGAATGCTCCAAACCATGAGAACTTATATTTGGTGGATTTAAGATGACTGCCACAACTGCAAGTCTTGAGAGACTCCTGTGGCACTCTGAGTCCTGAAACCACTTCTGTGTTTCAAATAGTGCAGCAGTTGCAGCGGCACCTTCACACTGGATGATCTCAGCTGCACAAGACTCAAGCAACATTGACATTCGAGGGGAGCATCTCTGTGACGGCCCGGCATACACAAGTAAGCATGGACCATGGATCATGATACAGGGAAGAAGAAATACCAAGGTTTTAAGAAAGGTGGGAGTTACAAATGTTTCACTTGTGGAAGAAGCGGACAAAATGCCAATCATACTGGGAAAACATGCAACCTCTGTTGGTCCATTTTCCAGGTTTATCCCACTCTGAGCTTTTGAGAGTTAATTTCAAGAATATTGCAGGACTGAAAAAATAAATTGTCTGACCTCACAAAGCTGTGCTTGGCCACAGCCTCCATACTTGCCTAGCAGAATATTTTGAGCATTTGGTAAACCTTCTGCACGCAAAATTAAAATTGTTGACTGAGACAAAGAGCAATCCTTCTAGACTCACTGCATTGCTCAAAAGCCTTAGGGGATTCATAACTCAAAGTTAACAATGCTTAACAACTAATAATATTGTGTCATTGGTTTTCAGTAGTAGTTTATTATGGAAGCTTCACAGCCCTCTTATGAAAGTTTCATTGGAAGTTCCAGCTGCACAATACAGCCAAAATCTGTGGGTGAAACAGAATGGATCTGCAGTGGTCCCACAGATCCTACCAACCATATTTGGCAATAGCTCAGTTTCTGGCCCAAAAGACTCACAGGAGAATTTTTAATTGGTTCTTTAATATTTTATAACTCTCTATCCACACATCCTATTTTAATCATTTGATTATTTTTAGTTATTCACTTTTACTCTTCTAAAATAAGTTGAACTAGGAATGTTAACTTATTCATTTTTTAAATCGAATGTTGTTTTGGCTTTTGTGTGTATGCACCACATGCAATTTTCTCTGAGGAAGTGCTTGCTTCTGGTGTAAAATGCAAAAACAACAATTGATGGACAGAATGCAGAACAATGTCGTACATTCACCACAGTACAGAGATCTGGGCCTAAATCCATCGTTTTTGCTCACCATGCCATTCCAGTTTGGACCCAGCCATATGCAAATCAGTCTTGACCCTGCGCCCAATGGGAACAGTCCAGCCTGAACTGCCAGGCCAGGTCCTCCCTGGACTGGAAACAAGCATCCTAGGACCGGTTTCGGGCTTTCAGCCCTCATCAGCCAGGATAGCTTGACTCCAGTGGCATGGAGAGCACGGGACCCACGTCTGGGCATACCCGTCCCACTCGGGGGTGACAAATGCAAAAACAACAATTAATGGCCTGGCAGTTCGGTCTGGACTGTTCCCATGGGGCACAGGGTCAAGACTGATTTGCATATGGCTGGGTCCAAACTGGGGTGGCGTAGTGGGCAAAAGAACGATGGATTTAACCCAGATCTTTTGACTGAGGGAGAATGTTTGCATTGTCAGCATTCCGTCCATCATTTGTTTGCTGTAACACTTTTCACCCTAAGTCGAATGGGTATGCCCAGACGTGGGTCCCTTGCTCACTGTGCCACTGGATTCAAGCTAGCCTGGCTGAAGAAGGGTGACATACCCGGAAACCGGTCCCAGGATGCTTGTTTCCGGTCCAGGTAGGACCTGGCCTGGCAGTTCGGTCTGGACTGTTCCCATGGGGCACAGGGTCAATACTGATTTGCATATGGCTGGGTCCAAACTGGGGTGGCATAGTGGGCAAAAGAACGATGGATTTAACCCAGATCTTTTGACTGGGGGAGAATGTTTGCATTGTCAGCATTCCGTCCATCATTTGTTTGCTGTAACACTTTTTGCCCTAAGTGGGATGGGTATGCCCAGACGTGGGTCCCTTGCTCACTGTGCCACTGGATTCAAGCTAGCCTGGCCGAAGAAGGGTGACATACCCGGAAACGGGTCCCAGGATGCTTGTTTCCGGTCCAGGGAGGACCTGGCCTGGCAGTTCGGTCTGGACTGTTCCCATGGGGCACAGGGTCAAGACTGATTTGCATACGGCTGGGTCCAAACTGGGGTGGCGTATGGGCAAAAGAACGATGGATTTAACCCAGATCTTTTGACTGGGGGACAATGTTTGCATTGTCAGTATTCCGTCCATCATTTGTTTGCTGTAACACTTTTCGCCCTAAGTGGGATGGGTATGCCCAGACGTGGGTCCCTTGCTCACTGTGCAACTGGATTCAAGCTAGCCTGGCTGAAGAAGGGTGACATACCCTGAAACCGGTCCCAGGATGCTTGTTTCCGGTCCAGGGAGGACCTGGCCTGGCAGTTCGGTCTGGACTGTTCCCATGGGGCACAGGGTCAAGGCTGATTTGCATATGGCTGGGTCCAAACTGGGGTGGCGTAGTGGGCAAAGAACGATGGATTTAACCCAGATCTTTTGACTGGGGGAGAATGTTTGCATTGTCAGCATTCCGTCCATCATTTGTTTGCTGTAACAATGCTTCTGGTGTCAGTCTTCCAATAATAAACTTGGGATTCATCCAAGAAACCTGTTTAATTTAAGGAGCTCTATTGCTTTGAATTTCTGGAAGCTTAGACAGAACACATATCAACACCGGCTCCACTCTAGAACATATTTGAACTATTTTGTTTCCTATAAAACTGTCTTAGAATGCGCTGTTTTATAATCAAAGTATTCTAAGTGCATTACTTGTCTTTATTTAGATCCCTATCATATGTCTAGCAATAATGGAATGACAAGTATTCATTTAATGTGAAGTACTGATCATGGATTTGAATGTGGATATAGTAATTTTTTTAATTTTATTTTTCCAGGTTCATACTAGAGCTATTCATGAAGAAAGCTCAGTCAGAAATGTTCAAAAAGGGGCTTATGTAACACCCACATATGATGAGATATGTGATACGGACAAATCTTTGGCACAACAGAAGGATTACAGTATGACATACCTACAAGGTATTACCAAACCAGACGTTGATGAACAGACCGGAAAAGCACAGGTACATCTATTGTTAAATATGGCATGAGTCCAGGGTCATAAAAGAAGCAGTGCATCACACTGCGCATCAACTATTTCTCTCCAGATTTTTGTATAGAGGTTATGGAAGGTGCTCTAGAAAATTAGGACATATTTCCAATAAATTAAATTCTTAAATATCGTCCTCATCAATGTCAGGAAAAATGGTTTATGTGCTCAGTAAATATGTACTTCCAGAACCAGCAGCAGCCCATCGTTCAACTGTAGCTTCATCAGTGTTCTAATGCACCAATAGAGTGTGAACATTTTGTAATTATGCCAAAAGTGTGGCACATCTTGAACACCATCTTGATGGAATCAAAGCTGTAAACCTGAAAGCCTTTCCTTTAGAAATGAACAAAATGAGGTGTTTATTTTAGGATAGGATAAAATTTATAAAGTGCACTTATACCCAAGGGTGCCAAGGCGCTAGGCAAATGGAGGAGTGGGGAGAAGCGTAAGACAGCCAACTAGGATGAAAATAGCCATGTTTTCAGCAACTTTCTAAAAGCCGGTAGTGATTCCGTGTTGGAAATGGGGGAAGGCAGGGAGTTCCAGAGTTTGGCGGCCACTACAGAGAAGGAGCGACCGCCCCATCTGGCCCTGAGGTATCTTGGAGACATCAATTCTTTCTGGGATGAGGATCTCAGAACTCTCATGGGGGTATACCATTGGAACATGGTTTTCAACTGCGGTGAGCCTTTACTATGCATAGCCTTGTACACCGTGCTCAGGACCTTGAAGGAGATGCGCTTCCTAATGGGAAGCCAGTGCAAGGCACGAATCCCCTCCCTGGCTGATTGTTGCTTTGGAATATTAGGGATCAACCTGGCCGCTGCGTTCTGAACAAATGAAGCTTGTTCAGAGAGGTTGCATTGATGTTAAGGTATAGAGCAATGCAGTAATAAAGCCGGGAGATGAATAGTGCAATGATGGTGGACCGATGCAGTTCAGATGGGATAAACGGTAACACCTTTCTAAGGAATTTTATGATATAAAAACAGGTGCTGACCGTACGGTTGACTTGAGCATTGAAGGTCAGACCCTCATCGAAAATGACCCCTAGATTTTTTGCTGTCTTAGCTGGGATACGAAGGGGACCACAGTCTGCCAGCCACCAGGCACTTGACCAAATGGAATTCTGGAAGCCAAATACCAGTATCTCGGTCTTGTCAGCATTGATCTTAAGTGAGTTACCTTTCATCCAGCAGATAATGCTTGCCATGCACTGGTTGAATTTCTCTGCAATCAATTGCAAATTATTTGAGATGGAGACAATGATGTGCATGCTGTCCGCATAGGAGATCACCTGGAAACCAAATGATCTCACCAACTCAGCCAGAGGGGTCACATAAATGTTAAAAAGGGTGGGGCTCAATGAAGAGCCCTGATGGACCCTACATGGAAGGCTGAAGGCCCTAGCTCTGAAACCTCCGCAGGTAACGATGTTCGTTCACCCTGACATAAAAAAATGGAGAAGCTGCAAGGCCTTACCCATAACTCCCACTTCCTGCAGACACTGAACCATGCGTGCCAGGGAGATGGTATCGAAAGCTGCAGACAGGTCAAGCATAATCAGCACCGCCGATCCTCCCTGATCCACCGGCATGCGGATATGGTCAGTGGCTGCAATAAGGGCAGACTTGGTGCTGTGACCGGCACGGGAACCCATTCTGAGAGTCGTCTAAGCACTCCTGGGACTCAACATGATTCAGCAGTTCAGTGTTGATAAATTTCTCCAAAATGTTAACGGGGCGGGGAGAAGGGAGATAGGGCGATAGTTTTTCAGCTCCGAGGGGTCATCGTTAGGCTTTTTAAGGAGTGGTGCGATGATAGCCTCCTTCCAGGTAGCCGGATAACTCCCGGTTAGGAGACTGTTGTTGAACACCTTGCACAGGAAGTTATCTACAGTGTCAGGAACCAGCTTAAGTATGGAGTGCATACAAGGATCCGATGGTGCGCCAGATTTAAGGCCCATTAGGAGATCTTTAGTTTGCTGAGCTGTAATTTGTGGGAAGGATGTAAGAGCATGCTTCTCACGGTCCTGGGTAACCTTCTCAGCATCTTTCGGTTGCTGGACTGTGATCTGCGGGAAGGAGTGACCTCCTCAGCCTCAGGATATACAGTTTCCGTAGGCCTGAACTCCTGGAAGATATTGAGGACCTTGTTCTGAAAGTAAGTAGCTACTCTATCACAGAAGTCAGCAACTGTGTCCCTGGTGGCTCAGGGATCTCCTTTATGACCTTGAAAAGCATGCTAGATGAATTGTCTGCTGATAGGATCTTTTCAGTAAAGAAACAGGATTTGGCTTGGAAGATGGCGTGTTTGTATTTCTGCAGCAGAGATTTCTGCATGACCTTTTCCCTAGTACAAGGGTCCATACGCCATTTTGTAGTTGATATATACTTCCAGCCTCAGCAAGATCCTTTTGTTGATTTCCCACTGTCCTACTTCAGCTTCACCCGAGTTTTAAGGAGTATCTAGCTTGTTAAAAACATCTTTATAACAAAAATATGGCACACCTGAATACCATCTTGATGGAATCAAAGATGTAAAACTGAAAGTATTTCCTACAGAGGTTACTGCTGTAAATAAACACAATGAGGGGATTCTTTTTGTCGTAGATATTAAGGTTAGTGTCCAGATATACCTAACTTGTTAACATCTTCATACCACCCAAACCTTTTAAACAGGAATTTCTTGAAGACATCTGTACGGATTTACACCAATAATGAAAAGTGCACTTTCTGGGTAAAGTTCTCCCTTTTGCCGAATTTTATGCAATTCTATTCACCTTCTTTTTCTGTATCTGCATCAGAGAGCAACTTTTCCTATGGAAATTACCATGGGAAGTAATTGTTTTGGGACACCCCATTGTTGTGGTCCCTGCTTGACATATCACTCCAAAACTTTACAGGGAGGCACTGAGGTGAAGTTTTTGCATGTTTGTCAAATGGCGCCAAAGTTATTAGAAGATAAACGTTCTTCCAATGGAATCTCCGACATAACTATAACTACACAGTGCAACCACCACTGTGTAATAGTATACAATGGCGGTTGCACAGTGCAGTTGTAGTTAGGTCAGTTATTCCTGTCAAATTTTGTGAAAATCTGTTCAGCTGTTTGGATACTATGTCTGTCTAAAAAGTCTATAGAAAATACATTGGTGGTTTTTGGGATCTCCCTTATTTCTTTACCCCCCCTTAACGAATCTCTGCAAAACTTTGCATCATCAGCAATTGTAGGAAAATCAATAGTTCGGCAATGTTTTGTGGAGATTTGTCAAATGGTTGCAAAGTTATTAGCAAGTAAAAATCAGAGGAATTCCAATCTCTGGGAATCCTAACTATAACTACAGAGTGGCTACCAGCACTCTGTTTGCCCCCAGAAGGACCCTGCTGGGGATTAAAACTTTTTTTAGAAATGTTGCTGCAAATTTGCAGAGGATCTGCAGGGAAACAGAACAGATATTGCTCCCGCCCAGAGGAGCATGCAAAACAGCTGCTCCCTTCAGGCTATGCCAGCTCCTGCACTATGCGGGGAGTCGGTGAGGGCCCCAACTTGCTGCTCAGTGGGTGCCCTGGGTGGGCACCGGGTCACCTACCTATAATCAAGGCAGGCCCCAAAGGATGGTGTCCCCGGGGCCATAATAGGATCAGGGGGCCGAGTGACCCCACTCTCCTTTTTAATGACATGCAGCCCAAGGGGATAGGGTCCCCGAGGCCTACTAAGTCTTGGGGAGGGGGGCCACACTGCCTCCACCCCATTTAAATGTAATTTGACCCAAGAGGATAGAGGGGTGGTTCGAAGCAGCCAGATGCTGTGGTCATCCTCCTGCTGTGCATAGCCTTGGCTGCCTGCCTGCCTGTCATCAGTGATGTCATCAGTGATGTCACTGACCATGTCATGAATGATGTAATATGTGACGTCATCAGCAGTGCATTGCGGGGGCGCGAGTTATAGTTAGCTGAACTAACTATAACGGCTGAATTTCTCAGGTTTTGTACGAGTGAAATGTCCAACTAACTATAACGTCCCTGAAACCTCTGGTTTTTTCAGTGAATTTCTAAGGTTTTTTAAATGCTAATTTCTAACTATAACGTCCCTGAAACCTATGGTTTTTTCAGTGAATTTCAAAGGTTTTTAAATGCTAATTTCTAACTATGCCTACAGAGGTAGGACATGTGAAGAAAGAGGAACAAAGGCACAGAAAGAAGCAAGACAAATGCAGAAAGAGGCAACAGAAGTCCAGATAGACGAAGAAAAGTTCAGGAAAAAGCAAGAGATGTGCAGAAAGAACCAACAGAGGAACAGAAAGTCCTCCTGTGCACCCAACTTTTGCTGACGGGTACTGGTGGTAACTGACTCTGACTAACCAGGCCTAGAGCCAGTGCTATGCTAAAAGACACTTAGAAAACAGTGAAAACACCTACATACACTAGGGAACACTATGCGTTGGGGTACCCCTGTGATTAGCATGACCTCCTCTGTAAGGCCCTAGTACATAATAGGGCAGGGGGATTAAAACTACCTCTAAGACAGAGGTCCAGAAAGATGCTTCTTTAAGTAGTAGTCACGTTTGCAGAGTGGTGGAGAAAGGGTGCTGGTCCTCCGACCAACGCTCAGGAATTCCGCTGCGTAGGACTTACAGGAGGTACCAGGAGGGCTTCTTGGCCCCCAAACTCCCTCAGGACTAAATTGGACTTCATCCCCCATCCCGTAGTCTGCCAGGAGGCACGTTTGCACAGTGGTGGAGAAAGGGGGGCATGGCCTCCGAAGACGTCTTAGCAATCCCACTGTGTAGGACTTACTTGAGGTAACAAGAGGGGTAGTTGGCACCCAATTACATCCTTGGGGGCCAACTTCCCCTCCTATTACCTCCAGTAAGTCCCACACAGCAGCATTGGTAAGTACTCGTACCAGGCCACGCCCCCTTTGCCCACCACTCTACAAACGCGCTCCCTGGCACGCTCTTGGATGGGGATTGAAGTCCCCTTTGCTGCTGGGGGTCCTTTAGGGGCCAACTAGCCTACCTCTTACCTCCAGTAAGCCCCACGCAGTGGGATTGCTGAGAGGTTGACGAAGGCCACGCCCCCTTTCTCCACCACTCTGCAAACGCACCCCCTGGCGCGTTGTTAGTTGGGGAATTAATTCCCCTTGAATACTGAGGGTCGCTGGGGGGCCAACTAGCCCACCAGGTACCTCGAATATGCGCCAAAGAGATCGATTGCAGAGAGGTGGTCCGAGTCCACGCCCCCTTTTACACCACTCTGCAAACGCGCCTCTTGGCGCACTGTTGCTCGGGGGATAAAGTCCACTTGTGTCCTGAGGTCCTCAGGACACAAGAGGACCTCATCGCCCACCAACAGTGCGCAAGAAGCGCGTTTGCAGAGTGGTGTAAAGGGCATGCCTCGGACCACCTCTCTGCAACGCAGCTCTGTGGCGCATATTGGAGGTACCTGGTGGACTAGTTGGCCCCCAGGGACCCTCAGTTTTCAAGGGGAATTAATTCCCCATCTAACAACGTGCCAGGGCGCGTGTTTGCAGAGTGGTGGAGAAAGGGGGCGTGGCTTTTTTTTCTGCTGTTTTTTAACAAGGAGGGCTGTGTGGCCACCCATTTTTTATACTTTTTGGGGCCCTGGGGACCCCATCCCCCAGGGCCTTATCCCTATTTTTTTTTTTATTAAAAAACGGGAAGGGTACCGCGTGGCCCCCCTCCCGAGGCCAATTTCGGCCCCAGGGACCCCATCCCCCGGGGCATGGCCAGACTTTTGTTATTTGTTTTTTTATTTATTTATATGGAGGGGGGCCGCGTGGCCCCCCTCCTCAGGCCAATTATGGCCCCGGGGACCCCATCCCCCGGGGCCGGCCTTTTTGTTTTTATTTATTTTTATTAGAGGGGAGGGGGGCCGCGTGGCCCCCCTCCAGGGCCACGTTTGGCCCCAGGGAACCCATCCCCCGGGACCTGGCCTCTGTGATTGGGACCGTGGGGGGAGCCCCAGTGCCCCCACGGTCCCACCGGCTCCCCGCCTCCTGCGGGAGCCGGCATTGCTTTTGAGCAAGGGGAGCTGCTGACATGCAGCTCCCCTTGCTCAAAGCAATTCTGCTTTGCTTCATTGATGCGAGAGCAGGTTTCCCTGCTCTTGCTTCAATGAAGCAAAGCAGAGTTTGGTATGACAGGGCGGGAGGCGTGCTCTGGCCCTGCCATAGCAAACAGCAATGTCCCGGGGGTGGGCACCCCGGGACATTGCAGGAGCCGGCCCTGGGGGGTGGCGGTCCCCAGGGCCATCAAGAGCTCCAGGAGGGGGGCCGTGTGGCCCCCCTCCCCTTGTTTGCAAAGCCCCGGGGAGGTGGTGGTCCCGGGGCCGGGGGTTCGTAACGGACCCCCAAATTTAAATATTTGGTGCCCCGGTGAGGTAGTGGTCCCCAGGGCGTGAGGGGGGCTCGAGCCCCCCACACATTTATTTATTTTTAAAAAACAGAGCCCTGGGGAGGTGGCGGTCCCCGGGGCTTGGGGGGCCCGCGAGGCCCCCCACCCTAATTATAAAAAAGCCCCGGGGAGGTGGTGGTCCCTGGGGTAGGGGGGCCGCGATGCCCCCCCACACTTTTTGCACAATGCCCCGGGGAGATGGCAGTCCCCGGGGCTGCGGGGGCCCCCGCGGGCACATCATAATTAAAGCCCCGGGGAGGTGGCAGTCCCCAGGGTTGTTGGGGCCCCCGCGGGCCCCCGCCACATAATTAAGCATGCCCCTGGGACCTGGCCCACCCGCATTCCAACTTATTTGCAGTTCTTATGTCGATAGTGATAGCCTGACACGTTTCAGAGCATTTTGTCCTTCTTCAGAGGAATGCGGAGTTTAGTCTTACCTAATTGCTTCTAAGCGAACTGCTTGTTGAGTGCGTCCTTGCCTGCGGGCACCTTGGAGCTTGATGTAACACGCGGCAGCCCGGCCGCGAAGGACTGCACCACCCCATGATCACGGGGTCACGGTGCTTGGAATCTTGCCGAGCCTGAAGAGTGAAACAGGAGTTGATAGGATTTATGACTGACATGCACTCCAAGGCCCATTGGAAGGCTTTGAAATGCAGCAATTAATTATCGTACATCCATTGAAGAAGGTATGATCGTGACACACACCACAAGGCCCAGGAGGCATCGCGTTTAACTCATTGGAGTAGTCCATTGGAGGGCGTTGAATTGACTATAAATTGCGTGGGTGTGTCGAACGCAGCACAAACTTCTTGGTCGAGCCTCTGAAGAAGGAGCAAAATGCTCTGAAACGCGTCAGGCTATCACTATTGACATAAAAGCTGCAAATAATTTGGAATGCGGAGTTCAGTCTTACCTAATTAAATGCTTCTAAGCGAACTGCTTGTTGAGTGCGTCCTTGCCTCGCGGGCACCTTGGAGCTTGAAGTAACACGCGGCAGCCCGTCCGCGAAGGACGGCACCACCCCATGATCACGGGGGTCACGGTGCTTGGAATCTTGCCGAGCCTGAAGAGTGAAACAGCAGCTGATAGGATTTATGACTGACACGCACTCCAAGGCCCATTGGAGGGCTTTGAAAGGCAGCAGCATTAATTATCATGCATCCATTGAGGAAGGTATGATCATGACACACACCACAAGGCCCAGGAGGCATTGCGTTTAACTCATTGGAGGGCGTTGAATTGACTATGAATTGCGTGGGTGTGTCGAACGCAGCACGAACTTCTTGGTCGAGCCTCTGAAGAAGGAGCAAAATGCTTTGAAACGCGTCAGGCTATCACTATCGACATAAGAGCTGCAAATAATTTGGAATGCGGAGTTCAGTCTTACCTAATTAAATGCTTCTAAGCAAACTGCTTGTTTAGTGCGTCCTTGCCTGCGGGCACCTTGGAGCTTGATTGATATATATACATATATATATATATAGTATTATCTACTGGCGGTCGCCAGTAGATAGTTATAGTTACAACCTATTATCCATAGGAAATCCGCGACATTCTATTTAAAATAACTCTCTTGCCGGTTGACGTATCTTCGCAAAATTTTCAAACTTTGTGGCCCGCTCCGGTCCGCTCCTACCCTGAAAGTCTCGGGGGATTCGTCAAGCGGGGGCCGAGAAAAAGGGGGGTCCCAAAACGCGTTTTCCCCATGCAATTTTCCATAGGAAACTTTAGACACGGCTACAGCCCGAACTGCTGAACGGAATTACACCAAATTTGGCAAAGAGGTAGTTCTTGGTTCAGAAAGAACCCTTTTGTTAAATGGTGTAAATCCGTTCAGTAGTTGCTGAGAAAATCAAAAGTAAAAAGATAGTGATATCTATGGCCGAGTAGGGTCCGCGTACCCTCAGCGCACCCTGCGCGCACCGTCCCGATCACGAGCTGCATGTTAATTGGCTGTCAGCTGGCTGTCAACATTCCGATTCAGGAAATGTTGGCAGCCATTTTGTCCTCGGTAGAACCGAGGGACAGAAACAAGTGCGCAAAGCGCACAAAGGGAGCAGGGTAGAAACACCCTGACCCCTAGGTTTGCTCAGGGGTCCCACAAAGACCCCCTGGGCAAAAAATAAATAAATTTTTTTTTTAAAAATCGGCAGGATGCGCTCAGGGTGCGCGAATCCTGCCGAAAAAAAAAAAATCGAAGCGCGGTCTCTCGCGCTTCGATTGTATTTTGCCCCCGGGTGGCCCAAGTCCCGGGGGCATGGTGGGGGGGGGTTAATTTTATGTGTGGGGGCCTCAAAGGGCCCCCAAGCCCGGGGACCGCCACCCCCCGGGGCTTTTTTTTAAATGGTGCGGGAGGGCTCTGAGCCCTCCCGCAGCCCCGAGGACCACCACCTCCCCGGGGCTTTTTTTTATAATTCAAAAACCTGTGTGGGGGCTCCAGCCCCCACACGCCCGGGACCGCCACCTCCCCGGGGCTGTGACCTGAATGGGAGGGGGCCGCGCGGCCCCTCCTGGAGCCCTTGATGGCCCTGGGGACCACCACCCCCAGGGCCGGCTCCTGCAGTGTCCCGGGGTGCCTACCCCCGGGACACTGTAGTTTGCTATGGCAGGATGGGAGCCTCGCGGCTCCCGTCCTGCAATAGCAAACTGCTTTGGATATTGGAAGAGAGAGCAGGGAAACCTGCTCTCTCTTCCAATATCCAAAGCACATTGCTTTTCCACATGGGGAGCTGCATCTTAGCAGCTCCCCATGTTGAAAAGCAATGCCGGCTCCCAAGGGACGCGGGGAGCCGGCGGGACTGTGGGGGGATTGGGGACCCCCCCACAGTCCCCAACGGAGAGGGCCAGCCCCGGGGGATGGGGTCCCCGGGGCAAGTAGTGGCCCGGGAGGGGGGCCACGCGGCCCCCCTCCCCAAAGTTTAAAAAAATAAAAAAATAATTTAAAAAAGGGTATGGCCGGCCCCGCGGGATGGGGTCCCCGGGGCCTTAAATGGCCAGAGGAGGGGGGCCACGCAGCCCCCCTCCAAAGAATTAAAATAAAAATAGAGGCCAGGCCCTGGGGGATGGGGTCCCCGGGGCCAATACAGGCCCAGGGAAGGGGGGCCACGCGGCCCCCTTCCCGTTTTTTTTAATTTTTTTATTAAAAAAAGGGGTAAGGCCCTGGGGGATGGGGTCCCCAGGGCCCATAAACAGGAAAAAGGAAGGGGGGCCACACAGCCCCCCTTCAGGGGACAAAAAAATAAAATAAAAAAAAACCGATCGGGCCCGCAGGCCCCGCCCCCTTCCTTCACCACTCTGCAAACGCGCCCCTGGCGCGTTTGCAGAGGGGAACGATTCCCCTTGAATACTGGGGGTCCCTGGGGGCCAACTAGCCCACCAGGAACCTCCAGTATGCGCCAGGGGCTGCCTTGCAGAGAGGTGTACAGAGGCCACGCCCCTTTTACACCTCTCTGCAACGCAGCTCTGTGGCGCTTTTGGAGGTATATGGTGGGCTAGTTGGACTCCGGGGACCCTCAGGATTCAAGGGGACTTAATCCCCCAACTTAAAACGCGCCACGGGGCGCGTTTGCACAGTGGTGAAGGGAGGGGCGGGGCTTCAGGTGACATGTGTGCAAACAGGCCCCGTGGCGCGTTTTAAGATGGGGAATTAAATCCCCTTCAATCCTGAGGGTCCCTGGGGGCCAACTAGCCCAACAGGTACATCCAGAAAGCGCCACAGAGCTGCGTTGCAGAGAGGTGTAAAAGGGGTGTGGCCTCTCTACACGCCTCTGCAACGCAGCCCCCTGGCGCATATTGGAGGTTCCTGGTGGGCTAGTTGGCCCCTAGGGACCCTCAGGATTCAAGGGGACTTAATCCCCCAACTTAAAACGCGCCACGGGGCGCGTTTGCACAGATGTCACCTCAGGCCCCGCCCCTCCCTTCACCATTGTGCAAATATTCTTCTAAAATCATCCGAAATACGAATTCCGATTTACTCACCTGTTATAAGGAGAGACCTCAGTGCTGCATCTTTCAGCCCAGTACTGGTCCTGAAAAGTAATTTTAACCGTACTTACCAGTAACTTGAATTTCCTTCCATAGGATATCATTGCCTGCTTTTTGCTGAAAAAGTTTCTAAGTGTTGATTTTTGAAACATACAAATATTCCTCTAAAATCAGCCGAAATACGAATTCCGATTTACTCACCTGTTATAAGGAGAGACCTCAGTGCTGTATCTTTCAGCCCAGTACTGGTCCTGAAAAGTAATTTTAACCGTACTTACCAGTAACTTGAATTTCCTTCCATAGGCTAACATTGACTGGTTTCACTTGGAAATTCTTCTAAGTGTGGAGTTTTGGAACTTTAAAATATTCCTCTAAAATCAGCCGAAATACGAATTCCGATTTACTCACCTGTTATCAGGAGAGACCTCAGTGCTGCATCTTTCAGCCCAGTACTGATCCTCAAAAGTAATTTTAACCGTACTTACCAGTAACTTGAATTTCCTTCCATAGGATATCATTGCCTGCTTTTTGCTGAAAAAGTTTCTAAGTGTTGATTTTTGAAACATACAAATATTCCTCTAAAATCAGCCGAAATCCGAATTCTGATTTACTCACCTGTTATCAGGAGAGACCTCAGTGCTGCATCTTTCAGCCCAGTACTGGTCCTGAAAAGTAATTTTAACCGTACTTACCGGTAACTTGAATTTCCTTCATAGGCTAACATTGACTGGTTTCACTTGGAAATTCTTCTAAGTGTGGAGTTTTGGAACTTTATAATATTCCTCTAAAATCAACCAAAGTACGAATTCCAATTTACTCACCTGTTATCAGGAGAGACCTCAGTGCTGCATCTTTCAGCCCAGTACTGATCCTGAAAAGTAATTTTAACCGTACTTACCAGTAACTTGAATTTCCTTCCATAGGATATCATTGCCTGCTTGTTGCTGAAAAAGTTTCTAAGTGTTGATTTTTGAAACATACAAATATTCCTCTAAAATCAGCCGAAATCCGAATTCTGATTTACTCACCTGTTATCAGGAGAGACCTCAGTGCTGCATCTTTCAGCCCAGTACTGGTCCTGAAAAGTAATTTTAACCGTACTTACCGGTAACTTGAATTTCCTTCATAGGCTAACATTGACTGGTTTCACTTGGAAATTCTTCTAAGTGTGGAGTTTTGGAACTTTATAATATTCCTCTAAAATCAACCAAAGTACGAATTCCAATTTACTCACCTGTTATCAGGAGAGAACCCAGTGCTGCATCTTTTAGCCCAGCACTGACCCTGAAAAGTAATTTTAACCGTACTTACCAGTAACTTATATTTTCTTCCATAGGAATCCATTGTCTGGTTTTCAGCAGAAAAGTTTCAAAGTGTCGATTTTCACAAACTACAAATATTCCTAAAAAATCGCCTGTATGACTTAAACGCATTCTTTCAACTGTTTACAGGAGATGCACCAGTGCTGGATCCAGGATCCAACACTGAGTAAGAAAAAGTAACGATAACAGTTTTTACCTTCTAAGTGAATTTCCTTCCATAGGATAACATTGGTGATTCTATGAGAAAAAGTTTCTAAGTGTCAACTTTTAAAGTACAATAATATTCCTTAAAAATCACGACTGTAACCAAAACGCTTTTACTCAACTGTTTACAGGAGATGTCCCAGGACTGAATCTAGGATCCAGTCCTGTGGTTAGAAAAGTAATCCATAAAGTTAGTAATTGCATTTAACTAGCAATTCACATTGAGCTGAATGTTGCATTGTGTTTGAAAATGTGTTGCCCATTACAACAAATGTAACTACTGTACTTAAAAGTCTATTGCCTATGTGCAAAGTATTTAAACTAAAGTAATTCATTCTGAGAAAGTATTTTTTGTAATGTAATGTATAATGTAATTACAATGTAATTTAAAAAATAAAATATGTAAAAAAAAATTGTTTCTAAAAATGTAGTAAATCAGTATGAAAAAAATTTATATAACAATTAATACATTTAAAAATTGTCATTTACAAAACCTTTGAAATTCACTGAAAAAACCGTAGGTTTCAGACATGTTATAGTTACAAATTAGCATTTAAAAAACCTTTGAAATTCACTGAAAAAACCATAGGTTTCAGGGACGTTATAGTTACAAATTAGCATTTAAAAAACCTTTGAAATTCACTGAAAAAACCATAGGTTTTAGGGACAGTTATAGTTAGTTGGACATTGCACTCGTACAAAACCCGTGAAATTCCCCCGTTATAGTTAGTCCAGCTAACTATAACTCGCGCCCCACAATGCACTGCTGATGACGTCACATATTACATCACTCATGACATGGTCAGTGACATCACTGATGACATCACTGATGACATCTCAAATGACATCACTGATGACATCATCCACGTGATAATCTCATGCACCTCCTCACACCCTAATATAACCTTTGATACACCCACTCTAAATTACAGACTGCCATTCGCAAAACCATAGACACTCCAACACCAATAACTACATACCCACTCACTGATTCTTAGGTCTACGCACACATCCACTCACTCACCCGTACAGTCACTCATACTTACGGTCACTCAGTACAGGACTATCATATGCACTCATACTCCTTTATAGACACTCAAACACCGCCACTCATCCATAGAGGTACTCACACACCTAGTCAGTCATGCAAATAATTAAACACACTACCATTTACTCACCTATACAGTTATACACACACCAGCTCACTTACTCATACAAATACTAGCACATTCTTACACTCTTATACAATCACTGATACAAGCATACACTCATCCATACAGCCACTATCACAATCACTCACTCTCGCTTATAGCTATTTATATACTCCAACACACATATATACTGCCTTTCACATATGTAGTTACTCACACATGTACCACTGGGACATACATTCACTCACTAACACACTCTTACACACACTTACCCACCCATACAGTCTATCACAGATGCACTCTTGAAACCATCCACCCAGTGAATCACCCACTCACACATCTATGCACAGAGTCGCACACACCCCTCCCACACAAACACTCAGGCACCCATACAGATACTCAGACAAGCATTCAATAACTCATATAGACACTCATGTAGCTATTCACAAACACATGCAGCCACTTACACAGCAACAGACAGACGGATACAGACATTCACCCAGTTTAGTCACTAACCCATGCATTCAGTAAGATACGTTAAATCACTCACTTATACAGTCAGTCACGCACCTACTAAATCATCCATACAGACACTTACACACCCACTCATTCTTCAATACGTCTTTTCCTATATATATTAAAAATATTTAAACTTTACAGAAACACACAGTCACTGGATGATGTCATCAGTGATGTCATCAGTGATGTCATTTGAGATGTCATCAGTGATGTCATCAGTGATGTCACTGACCATGTCATGAGTGATGTAATATGTGACGTCATCAGCAGTGCATTGCGGGGCGCGAGTTATAGTTAGCTGGACTAACTCATAACGGGAATTTCACGGGTTTTGTACGAGTGCAATGTCCAACTAACTATAACTGTCCCTAAAACCTATGGTTTTTTCAGTGAATTTCAAAGGTTTTTAAATGCTAATTTGTAACTATAACGTCCCTGAAACCTATGGTTTTTTCAGTGAATATATATATATATATATATATATATATTCACTGAAAAAACCATAGGTTTCAGGCACGTTATAGTTAGAAATTAGCATTTAAAAACCTTAGAAATTCACTGAAAAACCATAGGTTTCAGGGGCGTTATAGTTAGTTGGACATTTCGCTCGTACAAAACCATAGAAATTCCCCGTTATAGTTAGTTCAGCTAACTATAACTCAGCGCGCCCACAATGCACTGCTGATGACGTCACATATTACATCACTCATGACATGGTCAGTGACATCACTCATGACATCACTGATGACATCTCAAATGATATCACTGATGACATCACTGATGACATCATCCTTGTGATAGAGTGGCAGACCTCCTCTCAACCTAATATAACCTTTGATACACACACTCAAAAATACAAACTAACATTTTCAAAACAATGGACATACCAATACCAGTTACAACACACCTATTCAGTAATTCCAAGATCTACACACACATCCACTCATTCACCAACAGTCCCTATACAGTCACTCATACATGTACTCACTCATCATATGTACTCATACACCTATACATCCTGTTACACACTGCCACTCATCCATAGAGTTACTCACACACATAGTCACACATGCAAACAAAGTATCAAACATCCATTTACTTGCATATACAGTTATACACACACTACCACACTTACTTCTACAGAACCTTACACATACTTACTCTCTTAAACAATCACTTATAGAAACACCTACTTATTTGTACAGGAACTCTTCCAATCTCTCACTCTCACATATACTCACTTATATACACCAATACTCACATATACTAGTTTAAAACATATGTAGTTACTCATAAAGACACTATTGAGACAGTCATTCACTCACTAACACACCCATACACATACTCATCACCTATACAGTCCTGCACACATGCTGTCTTCAACACATACAAACAGTGAGTCACTCATTCATGCATCTATGCACTAAGTAATACCCCCACCGAACCATACAGACACTCAGACACTCATACTGATACTCAAAAAACCAACTAATAACCCATATAGACACTCATGTAGCTACTCACCAACCCATGCAGCCACTTATACACA